>PVIH01022283.1:0-27571 GCA_004025045.1 Sigmodon hispidus | reverse complement strand
TCACTCAGTCATCTCCTTCTCTCATGATTTGTTCTCACATCTTCTTGGTTGCAACCCGTTATGCTCCTAATAAACTAAGGATATGTTCTCAGTTTTCTCTTCCTAGGAGAATCCCTGGATGTCTCTCTTAAGTTCCTTCTGATCCCAAGCTGTTCACAGGTTGTGGTTTGCAGCTTGGGTGTTCTCTGCTTTTGTCTAAAGACCACTAATGAGCTAGTACATCCTGTGCCTATATTTTGGAGCATTGATACATCATTCAGGAGGATAGTCTCCATATCCATCCATTTGCCTGAAAGTTTTGGCATGCCATTTATTTTTTACTGCTGAGTAGTACTCCACAGTACTATTAGATGTACCACAGTTTGTTAATGTATTCTTCAGTTGAGGGGCATCTAGATTGTTTTGAGTTCTTGCTATTACAAATAATGATGCTATGAAGATAGGTAGGCTAATGCATTTAGAGTATGAATGTGCATCATTTGAGCATAATACCAATAGTAGTATTGCTGAATCCTTGGGGAGATTTATTCCCAATTTTCTGAGTAAATACCATACTGTATTCAAGACTGGCTGAACAAGTTTACAGTTCCACAAACAATGGAAGAATGTTCCTCTTGATCCACATCCTCTCCTGCATAGGCTGTCATCTGTGTTTTTGATCTTAGCCATTCTGCCAGGTGTAAGGTAGTATTTCAAAGTTGTTTTGATATGCATTTCTCTGATGGCTAAAGATGTTGAGCACTTTCTCAACTGACTTTCAGCCATGTGTAATTCTTCTGCTGAGAATTCCCTTTTTAGTTCTGAGCCCCATGCTTTAACTGGGTTATTTAGGGTTTGGGGCTCTAGTTTCTTGAGTTCTCTCTGTATTTTAGGGATCTGTCCTCTGTCAATTGTAGGATTGGTGAAGATCTTTTCCCATTCTGTAGGCTGTTGTTTTGTCTTATTGACTGTGTCCATGGCCTTACAGAAGCTTCTCAGTTTCAAGAATTCCCACTTATTGATTGTTGTTCTTAGTGTCTGTGCTACTGGTGTCATGTTTAGGAAGTAGTCACCTATGTCAATGTGCTGGAGGGTACTTCCTGTTGTAGTAAGTTTCCTGGCCGATTTGGTGCCAGAGTTTGTAACCTGGCATGTGACGGCTTTTGTCCCCCAAAGAAATGAACCACACGCTTATATCCTTTACACTGTTTGCCCCATGTCTTAAGCACATTACTAGCTAGCTCTTTCATCTTAAATCAACTCATTTCTATTAAACTTTCCACCATGTGGCCCACAGTTCGTGGCTCACCTGAATTCCTACATGCTTCTTCTTCAAGGGATGGGTAGAGACTGACTAACTCCACCCTTCTCTACCTGCCTGTGCTCTGATTCTCCACCCACTTCTATGGTGCTGTGCATAGGCCACAAAAGTACTTTATTTACAGTGTGCAAAGATCATTCCACCACATTTCCTTTTTTCTGTCTGATTAAAAAGGAAGGTTTCAATTTCCATATAGCAGAATTACAACAGAACAACTCTCAAGCAGAAATTACAGTCACAATATCCAGTCTATTTGTATTCACAAAATTAAAGAGAATATTCCATTATCTACCTTATCATTGTGATAAGTGTGAGTCTAAAGTTTCATATCTAATATACCTTTTAAACCAAAAAGAACTATAGCTATAATTATTAAACCTTCAACCACATCAAAGACCACAGAAGGATATATTATTATGCAAATAAGCAGGAAGTGCAAGTAACTTCCAAAGTCTAGAAAATGACAGAGATGACCCATGTCTGCCTGGACAGTCATCCAAAGTTCCTTTGTAATGTTGGGACATTCATCTTCAGCCTTTATGGTCCAAAGTCTCTGGCATACCTTGCAGTGATGCAGGAAATCTGTCACAGTCCATCAGTCGCTTCTTTTTGTGTCCTGAATAATGTCTGGAAATGTTTTTCTGCAAAGCAGGAACCCGAAGGACCATCTTGGCTTGATTTGCCAACGTTCAGAGGTCACTTTCCTATGGAACCTGCATGTCCAGTTTATACAGAATACTATCAAGCAGTCAATACCAGAACAGTTTCTTATCCAGTGGCTTACTGTTGCCACAAAGTAAATTACACATGAAGTTTCTTCAATGCCCATCATTTTCCTGAATTACATTGGTGCTGCCAGGAACAGACCTGTCTCACTGTCCAGAAAAGTCTTTAAGTTCTTAAAATAATTTAAATGCCATATTCTGCTTGTCTTTGAAGTGTTTGAAGGCTACCTATCTAACTGAAATATATCTTTGTATACCTATACAAACCTAACTAACATGACTATAAGTTTGGTTATCATAGATGACTATTAATCTGCATTTCTCAATTACACATTACAATTTTAAATGAGTTACATCAGCATCATACCTTAATCATGAGTAGAACAATGCATATAGCATAACAAAATTGACATTAAGTTTATATCAATGAATCAAAATCCACCTATCTTTTCTAATCATTCCTATATCATATCTTCCTCCCTCCCCATTTTTTTTTAAGATTGACTATGACCATTAACCATTCATAATGAAAACAAACATTAATAAGTAATATTTTGTGGGAATTGGATGTAGCTTTCTTTCTTTTACTGCTTCCTGCTGTCAAAGGATGTTGATCTCATGGGGTTTTGAAGCTGGATCATCTCAACTGTCCATCTTGGAAGCTGATCTTGCCATCATAGAATTTTAGGTGACCTTGGCAATCAGAACCACATTTGCCTAGAACCAATCCACAGGTTTTGATCTTCTTTGGAGACAAAAGCAGAAACTCTTTTCCCAAGTAACATATTCTTATAAACAGATTTTAAAGTCAAGACATCTTTAAAATATAAATTTTGGTTTAACTTAGCAGCCTTAGCATTCAGTTGTCTCTCGGCAATTAGCTCATTAAAAGTTAAAAAATTAAAAGTAAACTCAATAACCTTAATCCAGACTCTTTGTTTATCTGCCATCTTCATGTGGCCTTTTTATCTTTATTTCCTTATTTCTCTTTCTTAAAGGGTTTCTTTACCCTTTTTTTCTCTCCTTCTCTCTGAAGTTTATGCGCATTTTACATACATTGTACCCCGTTTAGAGGTTTTGTGAGTCTAAATCTGTCTTATTGAGAATTCTTAATCATTTTCTAACTCAAAGAGGTTTTAAAAGGTCAGTATCACTTTAATTGCTGATTTTGCCCCTTTTGACTGTGTTTCAATATGGCGGAGGAGCCCGCGCCGCTCTGCCGCTGTCGGGAAAGAGAGTGGACTCAGGAAATGCTGCTTCAAGAACAACTTTTTTAAACTGTTTCCTTTCTGTTCAGTATAAGCAGAAACCTTAAATCAATCACACTTGTGCCAATCCTGTCATGAAACGTATGAGTTTAAGCTGTATGCCGTGGACGTGCCTTTTTAAATTCCTGCCTGAACACTGTGCTGTTTCTGTACCATAAATCAATTCAAATTTGCAATTCAGAAATCCGCTTTTGGCTCTGTTTCAGTGATCTAGAATGCTCTTTAATTTTTTTAAACTTTCTCAGGCTTTGTGCAGGTGTTTGGCCCATCAGAGTGCTGGAGCCAAGCGGGGCGTGGTCAACTTGAAAGAGCTTCAGAAGTAGACCACCCAGGGAGAGACAGGAAGCCCGCATTCTCTCGCAGGGCCGGGACCTCTCGCGAGGGTTTCGGACTGGTTCCAGACTGGTGACGTGTTTTCCGGACTGGTCGCGGTTCCGGTGTGGTGGCGCAATCCATTCACATGTGTAGTTTCTGATTTCCTGCTACAACTTCCTACTTTCTTTTCTATCAAGTTCAGTGGAGCTCAGTTTATGTTGCAATTTTGATCCACTTGGATTTTAATTTTGTGTAAGGTGATAGGTTTGGATCTATTTGCATTCTCCTACATACTACCATCCAGCTATGTTAATACCATTTGTTGTAGATATTATCTTTTTTCCATTGAATATTTTTGGGCTCTGTCAAAAAGCAGATGTTCATAGATGTGTGAGTAAATGTTAGGATCTTTGATTTGATTCCATTGATCCTCAAGTAGTTTTTGTGCCAGTACCAGGCATTTTTATTACTGTAGCTCTTGTAGTATGGCTTGAAGTCAGGGATGGTGATGCTTCCTGAAGTTTTCTTATTGAGCAGGATTGTTTTGGCAATATATGAAGTTGAGTATCATTATTTCATGGCCTATTAAAAATTGTGTTGGCTCACCCATCCAAATCCATATCTTTTTTTATTCTTTAAAAAACTAATCAGCAAAACAACAACAAAACAGAAAATAAGCAAAACCCACTACCAAAAAAAATTGTATAGAAAAAGCAAAGAAACAAACCCCACACAGATACAAACCCACACCAAAATGAAACAAAACCACAAAATCTGAAATCATAACATACAATCAAGTCTTTTTAAATTCTCAAACAAAACAGTATTAAACAAAGAAAAAATCTCAAAAATTGCTATTGAATTCATTTTGTGTCAACTACTTCTGGGAATGACCCATCCTAGTGTGTCTGCCCAGTGAGACTCTGTTGGAGAAAACTATTTTTTTCCTTTGCAAGAAGATGCCAATTAGGAATGGCTTCTGGATTAGGGGTGGGAGTTTCTCTCCACTCCCCCTCTCTGTGCTAGGACACCTCCTGGATTTAACCTGTGTCAAACATGCTCCAAAAATGGAGTCACATGAGAATTCTGAGTGCTTGCGAGAAACCTCCAGGAAATCAAGAGAATTCTTGTGATCTCAGCTCCTTCAAAAGCTTCAACTTGTTCTTGTAATGTGTTTTCATGCTCCTTTTAGGAATAGTAGGTAAGGGTGACTTTTCTTTAGATTATTTGTGCAACTGGTTATTGTTATTTGATTATGTATCTCTTTGGAAAAACATGATTTTACCATGTGCACCTTGCCTGACTCCTGACACATGCAGCTTATCCTTGTGATTGCACACTTTACTCATGTGACTCTTCTAAATTCCCAGAGTATAAATTGTGATGCTCTGAATAAAGTGGGCTATTGCATAAAGAATGTATTGGGATTTTGATGGTGATTGTATTGAATCTGTAAATTGCTTTTTGTAAATTGCAATTTTTACTATGTTGATTCTACCTATCCAGGAACATGGGCGATCTTTCCATTTTCTGATATCCTCTTCTATTTTTTTCTTCAGTGATGTAACGTTTTTGTCAAAGAGGTCTGCTACTTCTTTGGTTTAAGTTATTCCAAGGTATTTAATGCTATTGGCATCTATTATAAAGGGTGATGTTTCCCTTATTTCTTTTTCAGCACTTTTATCTTTAGTGTATAGAAGGTCTATTGATTTCTTTGGGTTAATCTTGTACCCTGCTACATTGCTGAAGGCGTTAATCAGCATCAAGAGTTCCCTGGTAGAATTTTGGGGTCACTTACGTATACAATCTTATCATCTGCAAATAGCGATAGCTTAACTTCTTCTTTTCCAATTTGTATCCCCTTAATATCCATTTGTCTTCTTATTGCTTTAGCTAGAACATTGAGAACTATATTGAATAGATAAGGAGAGAGAACACAGCCTTGTTTTGTTCCTGATTTTAGTGAGATTGCTTGGAGTTTTTCTCCATTTAGTTTGATGTTAGCTGTCACCTTGTATATCACCTTTAATTATTTTTTAAAGATTTATTTATTCATTATGTATACAGTATACAGAAGAGGGTACCAGATGTTATCATAGATAATTGTAAGCCTCCATGTGATTGTTGGCAATTGAACTCGGGACCTCTGGAAGTACAGTCAGTGCTCTGAACCTCTGAGCCATCTTTCCAGCCCCTGTATATCACCTTTATTATATTAGGCATTTTCCCTGTATTCCTGATATTTCTAGGATTTTGATTATGAAGGAGCATTGGATTTTTCCTTTTTTGTTATGAATAAAGTCTCATTTTTTAATTCATGAATAAAGTCTCATTTTATTGAATCCTTGTTCAGTCTCCCTTCACTCTCCTGCCCCTACCAGTCACTCTTTCTTCTCCCCATCTCCTTATCTCCTCCCCAGCAAGGGCAGGAGGTTCCAAGGTCCCAAGGTGGCTTAGTTCAGTATCCACTCCAAGCAGATCTGCTTTCCTCACCGCATCATCAAGACTGGGTCAGGTGTTCCATATCTAATAAGTCTTTTTCTTTCAGTTTGTTTATATTACGGATGACATTCACTGTTTTTCATATCTTGAACCATCCCTGCATCTCTGGGATGAAGCCTACTTGATTGTGGTGGATTTTTTTTTGATATATTGTTGGATTCAGTTTGCCAGAATTTTGTTGAGAATTTTATCATCAATGCTCATGAGGGAGATTGGTTTGTGATTCTCTTTCTTCGTTGTGTCTTTTAGTGGCTTCGGTATCAGGGTGATATTGGCCTCATAAAATAGAGTTTAGCAATGTTCCTTTAGTTTCTACTTTATGGAACAGTTTGATGAGCATTGGTATTATTTTTTCTTTTAGTGTCTGGTAGAATACTACATTGAAACTATCTGGTCATGCGCTTTTTTTTTTTTTTTTTACTTGGGAGGCTTTTAATGACAGCTTCAATTTTCGTGGGGTTATAGGTCTGTTTAGTCTTTAATCTGATCTGGATTTAATTTTGGTAAGTTGTATGTGTCCAGAGACCTGTCCATTCCTTCTAGAATTTCCATTTTGTGGAGTATAGATGTTAAAAGTATGACCTGATAATTGTTTGGATTTCCTTGGTGTCTATTGTTAGGTTCCCCTTCTCATTTCTGATTCTGTTAAATTAAATAATCTCTCTCTGTCTTTCTCTCTCTCTTTCTCTCTGTCTCTCTCCCTCCCCCTCCCTCCCTCCCTCTCTGCTTTGTGATTACTTTGGATATGGTTTTATCTATCTTGTTGACTCTATCAAAGAACCAACTCTTTGATTCATTGATTTTTTTTATTATTCTCTTTGTTTCTATTGTATTGATTTCAGCCCTGAGGTTGATTATTTTCTGCCATCTATTCCTTGTAGGTGAATTTGCTTCTAATTGTTCTAGAGCCTTCAACTGTGAAGTTAGGTCTCTTGTGTGAGATTTCTGTAGGTTTTTTATATGGGCATGTAGTGCTACAAATTTTTCTCTTAAGACTGCTTTCATTGTGTCCCATAAGTTTGGGTAGGTTATGGATTCATTTTCATTAAATTTTAGGAAGTCTTTGATTTTTTATTAACTTCTTCCTTGACCTACAGGTGGTTCTGTTGAGTGATGTTTTATTTCCATGAGTTGGTATGCTTTCTGTGATTTTTGTTGTTGCTGAACTCTAACTTTAGACCATGGTGATCTGATATGATACAAGAAGTTATTACCATTTTTTGTATCCATTGATATTTGCTTTATGACTAAGTATGTAGTCAATTTTAGAGAAAGTTCCATGGGGTGCTTAGAACTATGTATACTCCTTTGTATTTTGGTGGAAGTTTCTGTATATATCTGTTAAGTTCTTTTGGAACATAACTTCTGTCTGATCTGTTATTTCTCTGTTGAGTTTCTGTCTAGTTGACCTATGCAAGAGTGAAAGTGAGGTATTGAAGTCTCCCAGTATTAGTGTATGATGTTTGATATGAGGTTTAAACTTTAGTAGTGTTTCTATTATATATGTATATTCCCTTGTGTTTGGGGCAAAATTATGCAGAATTGAGACTTCATTTTGCTTGATCTTTACTAATATGAATAAGAATGTCTATCCTGGTTTCTTTTTATTGATTTTAGTTTAAAGTCTATTTTAATATATATTAGGATGGCTACACCAGTGTATTTCTTAGGATCATTTGACTGGAAAGCCTTTCCCCAATCCTTTACTCTGAACCTGTATCTGTCTTTGAAGTTGAGGTGTGTTTCTTGTATGCAGCAGGATGCCTTCTGTTTTTGTATCCATCTTGTTATGGTGTGTCTTTTCACAAATGAATTGAGTCCATTGATATTAAGGGATATTAATGACCAATGATTGCTATTTCCTGTTATTTTTGGTGGTAGCTTGTGTGTCTTTCCCTTCTTTGGGTTTTTCTTTTGTGGAATTATCAGTTGTTCATGGTTTCATGGGTGTATCTGGTTTCCTTAAGTTTCACTTTTCCCTCTAGTGCTTCTTCTAGGGCTAGATTTGTAGATAGGCATTGCTTAAATCTGGCTTTGTCTTGAAATATTTTGTTTACTCCATCTATGGTGATTGATAGTTTTGCTGGGTGCAGTAGTCTAGGTTGGTATCCATACTCTTTTAGTGTCTGTATAATATCTTGCCAATACCTTCTTGCTTTCATTATTTCCATTGAATAGTCAGGATTTATTCTGATAAGACTGCCTTTATAGGTAAGTTGACCCTTTTCTTTTGCAGATCTTAATATTTTTTCTTTGTTCTGTAGTTTTAGTGGCTTAATAACAATGTGGTGATAATCTTTTGGGGGATCTACTCTATTTGGTGTTCTGTAAGCTTCTTGTATAGGCATTTCCTTCTTTAGGTTAGGATGCTTTCACCTATGATTTTGTTAAATATATTTTCTGTACCTTTGAACTGGTGTTTTTCAATTCCAATTATTCTCAGGTTTGGCCTTTTTATGGTGTCCCAGATTTCCTGAAAGTTTTGTATTATGACTTTTTTGTTTTTAGTGTTTTCTTTGACTGAAGTATCTATTTCCACTATTGAATATTCCATACCAGAGATTCTCTCTTCCATCTCTTGGATTCTATTGGTTATGTTTGAATTTGTAGTTTTGATTTGTTTTTTCAGGTTTTCTATTTCCAACTTTGCTTCAGTTTGTGCCTTCTTTATTGCTTGTATTTTGATTTTTAATTCCTGGAATGTTTCTTTCACCTGTTGGTTTTATTTTTCTTGTTTTGTCTTCTTAATTTTCTTTCAGAGATTTCTTAACCTCTTCCAAATTTTTTGTACTTTCTACTATTTCTTTAAGAGAATTTTTTCTAGCCTCTTTTAGAGCTTCTATTATCTTCATAAAGTTATTTTTAAGTTCATTTTCTTCTGTTTCCTCTTCATTTTTATAATGATGTAGAACCACCTGCTTCTTCTGGTAGTATGTTGTTGATCTTTATATTGCTATAGGTATTCTTGAACTGGTGTCTTCCCATTGCTTCTTTGTTTCACTCTTGGTTGGCTCTTAGTCAGTTGCATACCTGGGGGCTTTGTGTCTCCAAAAATTGCAGGGGCTCCTCTTATTTGGGTCTCAGTTTGCTGTAAGCCAAGGAGCTGTTGTCTCCCATTTTCATAGCATTTATTTTTAATCAGATCTTAGTAATCTGTCTTTTGGGAGGCTTTGGGTGGTCTAGTAGTCAGAGTGTGATAATGCAGATTGAGGTTTGGGTGGGGTTTGGCCTGTGGGATGCCCCTCTGGCTGTATTTGGCTATGTGTGAGGGAGTAACCCTGGGCCAGGGTTTGAAGTATAGTAAGGGCTCTACTTAGCCTGAGGGACTGGGTAGTGTTCACCTCTTACTCAGCTGTGTAGTGAGAAAAGTATAAGAGAATTTTAACCTGTGAAAGATGTTAGACTATTATGATGAACTACAAGTCTGCAAAATGAATTTAAAGTTCTTGACAGTTTCTCTGGATTAGCATTTTTGACATTTATATTCACTACAAAGAATCATTGATATTTTTTGTCAAGTGAGATTTTTGCTAGCTTGTGTTTATCATAACTCTATAAAGGTGATGTTTGAGTCTTAGAAAATTCCTAACTTAAATCATAGTTTTCAAAATATGTTAATTACCCACCTAACTTATTTTCCATTTTTTTCTTTTTATTATGCATAAAGAAGTCACATTTTCTATCCTTGCACATTCAAGGTCCCTTCCCCCTCCCACCACATCAGGGCATTCCCTCTTCTCCAAATCTCCCCATCCCCCAACCAGCATGGGCAGGAGTTCCCAAGTTCCCAAGGTCCCAATATTGCTCAGTATAGCCTCCACTCCTGGAAAATCCAGTTTTCTCCCTGCAACATCGAGACTGAGGCAGGTGTTCCTCTTGGGGGAGAGGGATCCAAGGTAACAGTCCAAGGAGTTTCCCATCACAAGCTGTTCAGGGGTTGTGGTTTGCAGCTTAAGCATGCTTTGCTTTTTTCTTTTTTGTTTGGAGTTCACTAATGTGTCAGTATATCCCCTGCTTATCTTTCTGGGTTTGTGATACCTCACTCTCCAAATCTATCCATTTACTTACAAATTTTAGGATATTATTTTTTCTTACTGCTGATTAGTACTTCATTGTGTAGATGTACCACAGTTTGTCAATCCATTCTTCAGTTGAAGGGCATCTAGGTTGTTTCCAGGTTCTTGCTAATGCCTTTGGAGTACAAATATGCATCTTTCAGTTATACTCCCAGAAGTAGTATTGCTGGATCCTTGGAGAGATTGATTCTCAGTTTTCTGAGAAACCACCATACTGCATTCCAGAGTGGCTGAATAAGTTTACACTCCCAACAACAATGGAGGAGTATTCCCCTTGCTCCACAACCTCTCCAGCACAGGCTGTCATCTGTGTCTTTTATCTTAGCCAATCTGACAGGTGTCCAGTGGTATCTCAAAGTTGTTTTGATTTGTATTTCTCTGATGGCTAAAGATGATGAACACTTTTTTCAAGTGCCTTTCAGACATTTGTAATTCTTCTACTGAGAATTTCCTTTTTAGTTCCTAACCCCATTTTTTGTTTGGGTTATTGAAGGTTTTGGGCTCCAGATTTTTGTTTTCTTTATGTATCTTAGAGATTTTATTTGAATAGTAATGAATCAATCTGATTAATGTCTTTAAACTGGAATCAATGATTTAAGTTTGTTTGGAATGTAAAAACTACAGCCAACATTGAAAAAATAAGAAGCAAGATTAATTGATATCAGCATAACAATTTGTGTTATAATTTTCTCAGTATCTTTGAAATGTTTTAACACAATAGGGCTAAGATGACATTATAGAAAAATTTAAAGATAAACAATATAAATTTTACACTACTAACAAGATCTTGGAAAGAAGTAATACATGTCACTTTTCATAGATGGCATGATATTTTTAAACAAAATAATACACAAACAAAATTTCTTCTGATGTTAGAAAGCTAGGATACATGAACACTTCCTTAAGTCCTTTTCACTATAAATTTCATAATTGGTTAAGAAAAGTTCATAAACCTATCAGGTTCTTCTTTTGATAATTGTCCATTTGTCAAATTTGTATATTAAACTAGGTGAGAATGAGTGAGGACTTCTATTTTATTAGTTATTTTTTCTTTCCTTAATATTAGTGTCATTAATTATCTCCCACTTTCACCAAGCAAATCATTCTAGTAAACTAAAGAGTGTATCAAATGTCATCTCTGCAATCCTTCCAAGAAACAGATACTTTTTTCTTATAATATGACTTCATTTATACATAGTACTAAAAGACATTGTCAACATATATTATTTTGTTATTATAGTTGATGCTGTTGTTGTTTCTGCTATATACAATTATCCAACGAAGAATTTTCCTCTGACAATTGGTAACAAACTAGATTTCATTTATATCCTTGTTAATTTTTTTTTTATTACCTTGATGCAACCTAGACTCAACTGACAAAAGGAAACTTTGTCTAAGAAAATGTTCCTACTTGCTCCCATGGGCAAGTTTATGAGTTGTATTCTTCATTGGTCTTTGATGTAGGAGACCTGGATCACTGAGGAGTACTGCTGATATATAAGAAAGAAGGCTGAGTAAGCCATGAAGGGCAAACCAGTAAACCACATTCCTCCATGATTTCTAGTTCAATTCCTGAATCCAGATTCACGTCTTGAGTTCTGGTGGTGACTTTCCTCCATGATGGTGTATGACCTGGAAGTGTGGTCTTAAATAAACACCTTTCTCCTCAAGTTGCTCTTGGTCATGGTTTTCAGTTTCAGCAACAAAAACCCTAACCAAAAAAGTCAGGGAATAATGTTGACTACAAGCATTTCATAAATTATCAGATAGTATTACAGATTACTATAGTTTTCCTGAGACAGTTTTGGAAATCAGAATAATCTGGACTACATACTGCAAAAGATTTAAGACAAGTAAGCTAAACTAAGTTATTAGTACTTTTCATATTTAAATAACTTTGAGTCAAGTATAATTGATATGTAAGTATTTTTGTCTTGAATGAACTCCCACTCTGCAGTGTACTTTTCCTTTTATACAAAGGATGAGAATTTTTCCCAGAGTTCCTATATGCTCTAGACATTAACAAAGCTAATCAAAATAAGATCCTAAGCACACTTCTAATCCTTGAACCCTCAGAAGCCAAAGAAATAGCCCTCCTAGTTGATAATATCTGCTTAGGAATCTAAAAAAAATAATGCATTTCTAGCACTGCACAAAAGCTTACTGTATTCAATGCCTTCCTTCTAGTTAATAGGTTATTTATTCTTAGGAAATGTTTATTGGGAAAATGTAGTTTTATTTGAACAAATGGGGAGATAAAGTCTTTGGGTAAGTTAATCATAAGGTAAGAAATAAAAAAAGTCATTTGAGAAGATATTAGTTGAAGGAGGACTTGATAAAGAAGAATATGTAAATAAATTCTAATTAGTCTTAAAGATTCTAAGAATGTTCCCTGCAGCAACATTGTCTTCAATAGACAATACCATTTTTGCCAATAGAAATCTAACGTTTATTACACATTTAAATTTTTCTCTTTATGTTTTCTCACTGAAAATATGCAGTAATGACTGAAACATTAATTTGTTTGCTGTTGCTGTTCTGAACCTCTTGAATGAACAAAGTGTTTAGTAGAAACCTTAGAAAAGGGATGTTTAATAAATGTTTTTTCACATAAGCTAATGGCTGATAATCTGAAAGGGTCATTTTTATAGAAAGCACACAGAATATTAAAAAGTGGATTATTAACATTATTGTGAATAAAATCACTTAGTACTTTCCAATGGAAGTAATTTTCAATTGATTCTTTGTCTAATAGTGAGGGCAAAGGTTTTTATCATGATTCCTGTATTAAATATCTGATATGGAAGATTCAAGAATTACAATTGATTTATATGTGAAATGTAAATATGTATACAGTTTCTACTTAGTAGGAAAACTTGCATTACTCTGAGAATCATGAGCTTAAATAACTGTTTTATTTGTTTAAAAGAGAACAAAGCTGCCTCTCTTTGTTTGCTTTCATTTTTTGGAAACAAAGTAAGTGTTCCTGTTGCTGGCATCTCCTGAGTTCTGAATTTAGAGGCATGAGCCACCATCCCTAACTCCATGGTACATTTTAAAGAAGTTACCTATAATGTGGAACATATAATATTAATAGCACCACAAACTGTATATGTACTGTGATACTTTCTATAGTTTTTTGACAGATTTCTGGCTCAATTCTGGCATTTTACAATGAGAAATACTCCAGTTATCTGTAAGTGAAGAATTCCACACCTATTGAGTATGATTGTAATGTTTTCCAAACAGAAATGTAGGTAATACAAAACAGTTAAACAGTCATCTCAAAGAATTCATCAAAAATAATTGTTAAGAAATAAAAAATAATTGAACAAAGGGAGCATTTTATATAAAATGTCTAATTATTCTGATAGAGTTCTTTCAACACTGGAATACATTGACAGTTGCACAATTTTGTTGTTATTAAAACATGGAAGAGAAACTTTTGGAGAACAATCAGTCTAAATTTTAGGGTTTCTGACCATGTTTTTTGTTTAGTATCTATAACCTACTGATTCCAAGAAAGTTATTTCCAACTGCAAAATTTTCTTAGAACTACAGATAATAGTGTTCAACAGAAGATGTGTAAACTTGAATGTCTTAAATAAAACAAAAATTATCAACGTATATCCTCACATTTTCCATGTATCAAATTAATAGCCTTCCTCCACCCTCAACCAGGAGCTGACAGCATTGCTTCTAACTTCATTCCTAAACTCATCCAGATCCCACCTTCAAGCAATACTATACAAATATTTATCTCAAAGTTGATATTTTCTTTTCTAGAAATTAAATTGGTACCTGTGTCTGCATATTGTCACAAGGAAGAAACTTACTAGTGTTTAAGAATGTCTTCTTTCTAGCTCTGATTTCCACTCAACTCATATAGGCACTCTGTCTAATTCTCTCGTCCCTTTACCATAGAACTCCATCCCTTTTTTCTTGCTCTCTATTTTCTTTCATTTGGTAAAATATGAAAAGTCTATTTTCTTTTTTTATTTAACAGAAATCCTGTTTTATTTTCTACCTCAGACATTGCTCTTTTTTTTGTTTTTATTATGGTTACTTACAAATATCATAATTTTAATAATCCTCTTTTACAACAAATAGCAACTTGCTAAAGGAAATCACTGGGTAAGCACTAGCAACACGGCTGTCTTAAATGTCTTTAGAAACACTTGGAGGTATCAAGAAAAAGCAATTACAGAGAGGAAACACAGGTGACATGGAGTGGGAAAAGAGCAGGTGTATGTTTGGTTTCTTTTCTTTAAAGTAAACGGCACGTACTGTGTTTTTGGTTTTGTTTTTGTTTTTTTTACTGCTCCAGTCGATGGAAGGGGACTTTATTGGGTCCCAGGCTCATGGCCAGGTTTGGCCTCAGCTTTATTTGACCTTCTTCTTGGGGCACAGGTTGTTGGTATGACCGCATTTCTTCTTGTGGCAGTTGACTGCACAGGGTTGCAGACGTGCGTAGCACTTTCGGCAGATCATCTTGCCACAGTTGTACTTCTGCGCAAGCTGATGTAGGGACGGCTCGATGATGCCATCATGCAGCTGAAGCACCAGGTGCAAGGTGGACTCTTTCTGGATGTTGTAGTCCAACAGGGTGCGGCCATCTTCTAGCTGCTTGCCAGCAAATATCAGCCTCTGCTGGTCAGGTGGGATGCCTTCCTTGTCTTGGATCTTGACCTTGATATTCTCGATGGTGTCACTGGGCTCCACCTCAAGAGTGATGGTCTTGCCCGTCAGAGTCTTCACAAAGATCTGCATGTTGGCGTCTGCCGCTCGGCCTCCTTGTTGAAGAGAGAGAGCACGTACTATGTTTCTATGCTCCAAAGCGAACTGGACAAATTTACTGAAAGAATGGCAAGACCATAGCTATAAAGCTCAGGTTTCCGAGTGTTTCACAACACCCTGATTGGAGAAAAAGCACCACGTGGAGTTATCTGCAGGTTTACTCAAAGAAGAATGATCTATATGTTTCCTTTAAAGCTTACAAATTCTTCTGAATGGGCAATACAGCATAAGAACTTTGCAGTTTGCATTGTGCAACTTGTCTGGAGGAGGAGCTATCCAGTCAGTATATCTTGGCTTTGGTGTGATTTCTGATGTTGTGGAGCATTTCAGAAAGGCTATGTGTTGGCTATTTTGCAAAATGTTCTTTTTTTATTATTATGAATAAAGAAGTCACATTTTCTATCCTTGAATATCCTTTTTCAAGGTACCTTACTCCCCCAACACATCAGGTCATTCTCTCTTCTCCACATCTCCCAATCCCCCTCAATGGGCAGTTGGTCCCAAGGTCCCAATATTGCTTAGTTCAGCGAACACTCCTGGAAAAATCCAGTTTTCTCCCCCTAATACCCAGACTGAGTCAGGTGCTCCTCTAGGGGGAGAGGGATCCAAGGTGTCAGTCCAAGGAGTTTCGATCACAAGCTATTGAGTGGTAGTGAATTGCAGTTTGGGCATGCTTTGCTTTTTGGTTTTTGTTTTTGTTTTTTTGGGTTTTTTTCTATTTAGAGTCCACTAATGAGTGAGTACATCCCCTGCTTATCTTTCTGTGTTTGTGATACCTCGCTCAGGTGGATATTCTCCAAATCCATCCATTTACCTGCAAATTTTAGGATATCATTTTTTCTTACTGTTGAGTAGTACTCCATTGTGTAGATGTCCCACAGTTTGTTAATCCATTCTTCAGTTGAAGGGCATCTAGGATGTTTCCAGGTTCTTGCTATTACAAATAATGCTGCTATGTTGAGCTAATGCCATTGGAGTGTGACTGTACGTCTTTAGGGTATACACTCAGAAGTGGTAATGCCTGGTCCTTGGGGAGATTGATTCTCAGTTTCCTGAGAAACCTCCATACTGCATTCTAGAGTGGCTGAACAAGTTTACACTCCCACCAACAAAGGAGAAGTGTTCCCCTTGCTCCACCACCTCTCCAGCATAGGCTGTCCTCTGTGTCTTCTATCTTAGCCAATCTGATAGGTGTCAGGTGGTATCTCAAAGTTGTTTTGATTTGCATTTCCCTGATGGCTAAAGATGTTGAGCACTTTTTCAAGTGCCTTTCAGCCATTCATCATTCTTCTGCTAAGAATTCCCTTTTTAGTTCTGAACCTCATTTTTTCAGTGGGTTATTCAAGGTTTTGGGCTCTAGATTCTTGAGTTCTTTATATATCTTAGAGATAAATCCTCTATCACTTGTAGAGTTGGTGAAAATGTTTTCCCATTGTGTAGGCTGTTGTTTAGTCTTATGGACAGTGTCCTTGGCTTTACAGAAGCTTCTCAGCTTCAGGAGATCCCACTTATTGATTGTTGATTTTAGTGTCTGTGCCACTGGTGTTATATTTAGGAAGTGGTCACCTGTGCCAATTCATAGAAGTGTATGTACCACTTTCTTTTGTATCAAGTTCAAAGTGTCTGGGTTTATGTTGAGGTCTTTGATCCACTTGCATTTGAGTTTTGTGCAGGGTGACATGCTTGGATCTATTTGCATTTTTCTGCACACTACCATCCAGCTATGCCAACACCATTTGTTAAATATACTATCTTTTTTCCGTGGAATATTTTGGGCCTCTTTGTCAAAGATCAGGTGTTCATAGGTGTTTGAGTTACTGTCTTGATCCTCAATTCTGTTCCATTAATTCACAAGTCTGTTTTTATGCCAGTACCAGGCTGTTTTTATTACTGTAGCTCTATAGTATAACTTGAAGTCAGGGATGGAGATGCCTCCTGAGGTTCTTTTGTTGAGTAAAATTGTTTTGGCAATCCTGACTTTCCTGTTATTCCATATGAAATTGAGTATTATTCCTTCAAGTTACGAAAAATATTGTGTTGGGATTTTAATGGGCAGTGCATTGAATCTGTAGATTGCCTTTGATAGAATTGCCATTTTTACTATGGTGTTCATACCTATCCAGGAACATGGGAGAGCTTTCTATTTTCTGATATCCTCTTTAATTTCTTTCTTCAGTGAATCAAAATTTTTGTCAAATAGATCTGTTACTTCTTTGGTTGTAGTTACTCCAAGATATTTAATACTATTTGCACCTATTATAAATGGCGATGTTTCCCTTATTTGTTTTTCAGCCCTATTATCTTTAGTGTATAGGAGGGCTATTGATTTCTTTGAGTTAATCTTGTATCCTGCTACATTGCTGAAGGTGTTTATCAGCTGTAGAAGTTCCTTGGAAGAATTTTGTAGGTTACTTATGTTTACAATCATATCATCTGCAAATATAGTTTCACTTCTCCTTTTCCAATTTTTATCCCCTTAATCTCCTTTTGTTATCTTATTGCTTTAGCTAAAACTTTGAGAACTATATTGAATAGATAAGAGGAGAGTGGACATCCTTGTCTAGTTGCTGATTTCAGTGGGATTCCTTTGGTTTTTCTCCATTAAGTTTGATACTAGCTGTTGACTTCTTGTAGATCACCTTTATTATATTGAGATATTGTCCCTGTATTCCTGATTCCTCCATAGCTTTTATCATAAAGGAATGTTGGATTTTGTCAAAGGCTTTTTCAGCATCTGAGGATATGATCATGTATTTTTTTCCTTTATTTTGTTTATATGATGGCTGACGTTTATGTTTTCTTATTAGTGTAAATAAAAACAAGTAGCAAGTATAATTATATATCTTAATTGGGGATAAAAACAGACAAAAATCATAAACAGAATTTTGTGATGTGTGGTGATTAGATACCTAATATTGATGAAAATATTTAAAAAATCTCTTTCAGAAAATAATGTTTAAACTAATTCATGTAGGAAAGGGTACTTTTAAGACACAGGTACCATGAAAAGGGAAATAGAAAAGTGTGGAGAGAGGATTGGTAACCTAAAGATCTGAACAATTACAGCACCATTTAGCATGCTAGTGTAAATTGTAGAATGAAATCTCAAAAGGCCCTTAGATAATGAGCTGCAGACAATAATTTATATTCATTTATCAACACTAGATGAATTCATCAGGTTGAATTTATATATGTAATAATAAAAGATTAAGAAAGGGAGGTTATAAATTTCAGATGGAATATGATGGAATATGGTAGACACATTTAGAAGAAGGGGACAAATGACAGGATATTATATAAATGTATTTCTCAAGCAAATAAGATTAAAATGCATTTAATGTAAAATATGTTATAGAAAAAGATATTTCCAAGTCTTCATAATTTTCCCATATGTACAAAAAGACTTTCCTATGGCATACATTTTACAGTGACCTACATATTCCTACATCATGATTTCATTTACTTCAGTTAAACATTTTGTTCATCCATGAGATTCAGATTAAGTGACAGATATAATAGTGATCACCAAACTCTTCAACTTTCCTGTTTCTTTTTCCAGACTCCTTATTGTCATGGAACACCATATAGTTAGCTCTCAAAATATTACAGAGACTTTGTTCACTTTTTATTGTCACATAATAGTACAAATTCTTTGATATAGTTATATGTTCATATTTATGTCAGCAAGTGTCTCAGACTAACTGTGTAGAGCATAGATACTCAATCACAAGCAGAAATGTAAATGGTAAATATGCTCTTGCATTGATAAACTACTAACAGCTAATGTTCTTAATTGACACCACTCCTTAAGATAGTCTAGTCATTTTCAAACTTCATTGTGCAAAAGAATCACTTGGAAAGATTTTTTTAAAAAAAAATATTAGTTTTAAAGGTCCTACTCCCAGCTTGGGTGATGTCTCAAACTTTGATTGCTATAGTTTTCTGATCCTATGATGTAGGAGCCACACTTGGAGAACCATCATTCTACTTCACCAATATACATGTTATTTTTAATTGGGCTTTTATTTCATAAGCAATTCTATTTCAATATTGCTTTTAAATATCACTTTTATGTTCATTTATTTCATATTTATGCCAATTTCTTTTATTTCATTACATTTCTCACAGTTTCTTGCTTGCTTAATTAAGCACTTACAGGCTGCATGTAATATTTCTATGTTTTAATGTTTGCTATGATCATCTTTGCTTATCACCTACCCCAAAGAACTTACCTAGTTTTAAAGGACCTTTATTTACCTTTTTAAAATAAATATTAGAATTATTTTCCAAGATATAAATAAAAGAAACATCCTATGTGAGATTTAAATGGGTTTATGTTAAATTTCAAGATTAATTTTGAGAGAATTATATTTTAAGTCATGCAAGTTTGAAGTGTGCTTGCCCTCTGTTCAAATCTGCTTATATGTACCTTAGTGACGTTTGCTTATCACCTCTTGCATGGGCTAATACAATAATCTTCTATAACTCTACTACCAATTCAAATCTGACATGACAACATTCCCAGATCAATCTGCAAAAACCAGGGCATTCAATATAAAATCTGCTGCTGGAACATTTTTGTGATATTGCATTTTAAAGCAAGTAAGGTATAACTCTGTAACCCATGCTCTAGTTTTTAGCTAGACTCTCATTATTAATGAAATTCTAATGCAATTGTCGTTCAATATATCTAAAACCAAAAGAAGTTTGGAATCTTGGAAACTCAGAGCTGTGCAATATGAGGTGCTTATACTAAATGTGAATTTAATATATATTTTTTGAACAAGATTCTTCAGTTAAATAAGAATACCTTTCCAAACTACCAGCACGTGCTTTGACTCTGAAGTCCAGAGAGTTTTCTAACTTGTTTCATTTTTGTTACTCAAACCTGTTTAAAGATATCAACTGATTAATTCAGCTACTCTATGATTACTTTAGACAAGGAAGGAAAAAAATCTATGGGTTAAAAATTAGTAGTTTTCTAATCTTCTTTTGGAATCATTTATTTATTATGAGGTAAACATGAAGGGGGAACTAATACATTTGCTAATTACATCGAATAATGAAGCATTCAAACCAGTAAGCAATTATATCCGGGGGGACTATGAGATGGCCTGTTCCTGAGGACTTTTCTATAACTTAGTGTCCTAATATTTGGAGCAATACTAATTGCTGTAACAAAGAAATGCTGCAAATGCTGCAAATGGCTCAACAAAATAGAAGTTAATGTCTCATTAACTTAAAGAGTCTAATGTAGTTCTCCTTCAGCATGCAGATTTCCTCCATATGGTGACTGAAGGAACTTGTTTCCAGAGTAGATTCTAGGATTCTTTTCAAGCTGGTAGACAGAGGATAAGTACTACAAAAGCATAGTAGTTTCATCATGCTATCTCCACAGTAACATTCATTGCACTACTAAAAACCTGGAGCACTGGCACAACAGACCATTGTGGCTATAAGGAGATAACATCAGGGTTGGAAAAATGGCTTTATTGGCGGGGCAGCTACATTAAGATGGCAGCACTATACTATGGAAATGTAGGAGTGTCAGTGTTTGGTGCAGGGTGAGTTGTCTTTATTAGTATCTTGAACTATGTTTACCAACTGATGAAATGTCAGTACTGGGCAACATATGATGTTTAATATCTTTTATTTATTACATGCAAGATATGTTATACTCTAGTAATCATTACTGAATTTCACAGTTTGTGATCTAATCATCCTGATTCTTCACTAATTGTTTCATGCGCAAATTTTTGTCATTCCAAACAGATTATAAATTCATGTAGAACAGATTATATGTAGCACAGAATAGGCAGCAAGTATTAATAAATTCAATTGAATGCTCCTATACCTCTGAAAACACTGTACGAACTGATCATAATCCCTCACATCAAAATTAAGCTTCTTAGACTTGGCTGTTATTCTTCCAACTACTCAGTCATCTGCATCTCCCCTCACACTACCTAAATCAATCAGCTCTCTAGAATTCACTAAAATCCTACAGGCTTTTCAGAGGCAGTGACTTAAGATTAACAACAACAAAAAAAACCACTCCATGTGCTTTAATTCAAAGCTGAGATTATAAATTATACTAAATTTATGTGGAAGGGGAATATAGATACAGAAAATTCATTAAGCAGATAAAGCTAAATTGTAATAGAAAGTTTCTGGCCTGCCTACTACCAAGGTCCACACCTGCCCTCTGCTGCTTAGATGCCCCCCAAAACAACTCAGATGCTTTTATTGATATCATGCCAGTTGGACTATGGCTAAGGCATATGGCTAGCTAGCTCCTGCAGTTTTTTCCTTTTTTTGTTAGGAATAAAATCTCATTTCTTATTCATGCATTCCCTTATTCAAACCCCTTTCCCTTCCTGCCCCTCCCAGTCACTCTCTTTTCTCCCCATCTTATTATCTCCTCCACAGCAAGGGCAAGAGGTCCCAAAACCCCAAGTTGGCTTAGTTCAGCATCCACTCCAGACAGATCTGCTTTCCTGACCCCAACATCAAGACTGTGTCAGATGTTCCTCTGGAGGAAGTGGGATCCAAGGTGCCCTTCAAGGAGTTTCAGATCCCAAGCTGTTCAGTGGTTGTGGTTTGTAGCTTGGACATGCTTTCATTTTTCTTTAAAGTCTACTAATGAGTGACTAATTCCCCTACTTAACTTTCTGAGTTTCTGATACCCCGTCTCAGGAGAATATTCTCCAAATCCATCCATTTGCCTGAAAATATTAGTATATCATTATTTCTTCCTACTGAATAGTACTCCATTATGTAGATATAACACAGATTCTTAACTCATTCTTCAGTTGATGGGCAACTAGGTTGTTTCCAGATTCTTGCTATTACAAGTAATGCTGCTATGAACATAGTTGAGCTAATGCTTTCAGAGTGTGAATGTGCATGTTTAGGGTATATCCCCAGTAGTAGTATTGGTGGATCCTTGGGGAGATTGAGTTCCAGTTTTCTGAGAACCAACATACTGCGTTGCAGAGTGGCTGAACCAGCTTACACTCCCAACAAAAATGTAGGAGTGTTCCCCTTGCTCCACAACCTCTCCAGGATAGGTTGTCATCTGTGTCTTTTATCTTAGCCAATCTGACAGGTGTGAGGTAGTATCTCAAAGTTGTTTTGATTTGCATTTCTCTGTTGGCTAAAGATGTCCAGCACTTTTTCCAGTGCCTTTCAGCCATTTGTAATTCTGCTGAGAATTCCCTTTTTAGTTCTGAACCTCATTTTTTTGCTGGGTTATTCAAGGTTTGGGGCTCTAGTTTCTTGATTTCTCTATATATTTTAGAGATCAGTCATCTGTCACTTGTAGGTTTGGTGAAAATCTTCCCATTCTGTAGGATATCATTTTGACTTATTGACTGTGTCCTTAGTTTTACAGACGCTTCACACTTTCAGAAGGTCCCACTTATTCATTTTTGTTCTTAGTGTCTGTGCTACTGGTGTTATATTTAGGAAGTAGTCACCTGTGCCAATTCATGGGAAGGTATTTCTCACATTCTTTTCTATCAAGTTCAATGTGGCTGGGTTTAAGTTGAGGTCTTTGATCCATTTGGATTGAGTTTTGTGAAGACTGATAGGCTTCGATCTATTTGCATTTTTCTACACACTTCCATCCAGCTATGCCAACATCATTTGTTAAATATACTATCTTTTTTCCATTGAATGTTTTGGGCCTCTTTGTCAAAGATCAAGTGTTCATAGGTTTTTAGGTTAATGTCTGGATCCTTAATTCTATTCCATTGGTCCACAAGTCTGTTTTTATGCCAGTACCAGGCTGTTTTTATTACTGTAACTCTATAGTATAGCTTGAAGTCAGGGATGGTGATACCTCCTGAGGTTCTTTTGTTGAGTAAAATTGTTTTGGCAATCCTGGCTTTCCTGTTATTCCAAATGAAATTGAGTATTGTTTTTACAAGTTTTGTAAAAAAATTGTGTTGAGATATTGATGAGAAGTGCATTGAATCTGTAGATTTCTTTTGATAGAATTGCCATTTTTACTATGTTGATCCTACCTATCCAGGAACATGGGAGACCTTTTCATTTTCTGATATCCTCTTCTATTTCTTTCTTCAGTGATTTAAAGTTTTTGTCAAGTAAATCTGTTACTTCTTTGGTTGTAGTTACTCCAAGGTATTTAATGTTATTTGCTGCTATTATAAAGGGTGATGTTTTCTTTATTTCTTTTTCAGGCCTTTTATCTTTAGTGTATAGGAGAGCTACTGATGTCTTTGAGTTAATCTTGTATCCTGCTTCATTGCTGAAGGTGCTTAACAGGTGTAGAAGTTCCCTGGTAGAATTTTGTGGATCACTTTTGTACATAATCATATATTCTGCAAATAGAGATAGTTTCACTTCTTTTTTAATTTGTATCCCCTTAATCTTCCTGTGTTCTCTTATTAGTTTAGCTAAAACTTTGAGAACTACATTGAATAAGTAAGGGAATGAGCACAGCTGTGTCTAGTTCCTGATTTTAGTGGGATTGCTTTGATTATTTCTACATTTTGTTTGATATTGGCTGTCATCTCCTTGTAAATCTCATTTATTATATTTACATATTTTCCCTGTATTCCTGATCTCTCCAGGTCTTTTATCATAAAGGAGTGGTGGATTTTGTCAAAGGCTTTTTCAGTATCTAACAATATGATCATGTGCGGTTTTTTTCCTTCAGTTTGTTTATATGATGGATGACATTTACAGTATTTCATATGTTGAACAATCCTTGCCTCTCTGGGATGAAGCCCACTTGGTTGTGGTGCATGATAGTTTTTAAATGTCGTTTTATACAGTTGCCAGAATTTTGTTGAGAATTTTGCATCCATGTTCATGAGAGAAATTCTTATGTAATTCTTTGTTGCATCTTTCAGGGGTTTGGGTATTAGGGTAATTATGGTCTTATAAAAAGAGTTTGAAATATTCCTTCAGTTTCTACTGGGTGAAACAGTTTGAGGAGTATTGGTATTATTTATTCTTTGAACGTCTGGTAGAATTATACATTGAAACAATCTGAACCTGGGCTTAGTTTACTTGGAAGGCTTTTAATGACAGCTTCAATTTCCTTTAGGGTTGTAGGTCTTTTTAGGTATTTAATCTGATCTTGATTTAGTTTTAGTAAATCATACCTGTCGAGAAAGCTGTCCATTTGTTCTAGGTTTTCCATTTTTGTAAAGTATAGATTTTCAAGTGTGACCTGATAATTGTCTGGATTTACTGGGGGTCTGTTGTTATGTCCCCTTTTCATTTTTGATTTTGTTGATTTAGATACTCTCTCTCTGCTTTTTGGTTAGTTTGGAAAAGGGTTTATCTATCTTGTTGACATTCTCAAAGAACCAACTCTTTGATTCATTGATTCTTTGTATTGTTCTTTTTATTTCAATTTTACTGATTTCAGCTCTAAGTTAGACTATTTCCTGCCATCTACTCCTTCTAAGTGAGTTTACCTTCAATTTTTCTCAAGTTTTCAGCTGAGCTGTTAGTTCTCTAGTGTGGGATTTCTTTAGGTATTTCATATAGGTATCAAGTACTAAGAATTTTCCTCTTAAGACTGCTTTCATTGTGTCCCATAAGTTTGGGTACATTGTGGATTCATTTTCATTAAATTATTGGAATACTGATTTCTTTCTTGTTTTTTTTTTCTTTGCCCAGAGGTGGTTTAGTTGAGTGACGTTTACTTTCCACGAGTTGATAGGCTTTCTTTGACTTTTGATATTGTTGAACTCTAACTTTAGGCTCTTGTGGTCTTATATGATACAAGGGATTATTTCCATTTTTTGCATTTATTGATATTTGCTTTATGACCAATTATGTGGTCAATTTTAGAGAAAGTTCCATGTGGTGCTGAGAAATATGTATATTCCTTTGTGTTTTTGTGGAAGCTTCTGTAAATATCGATCAAATCCATTTGCTTTATATCCTCTGTTAGACTCCTTATTTCTCTTTTGAGTCTCTGCCTGGTTGACCCATCCAAGGTTTAAAGTGGAGTATTGAAGTCTCCCACTGTTAGGGTGTGAGAATTGACGTGGGATTTGAGCCTTAGTAGTGTTTCTTTTACATAGATAAGTGCCTTTATTTTAAGGGCATAAATATTCGGGATTGAAATCTCATCTTGATCAATTTATTCTGAGTTGAATAGGTAATGTCCATTCTTGTCTCCTTTAATTGATTTTAGTTTGAAGTCTACTTTGTTGGATATTAGACAATGCCAGCTTGTTCCTTATGGCCATTTGATTGGAAAATCTTTTCCCAACCCTTTACTCTGAGTCTGTGTCTGCCTTTGTGGTTGAGATGTGTTTCTTGTATGCAGCAGAAGGATAGCTTCTATTTTTGTATCCATTTTGTTTATGTGTGTCTTTTTATAGGTGAATTGAGTCCATTTATATTAAGGGATATTAGTGACAACTGTTTGATGTTTCCTACTATTTTTGGTGGTAGTTTGTGTGTATTTTCATTCTCTGGGCTTTTCTTCTGTGGGATTATTGATTGTTTGTTGTTTCACGGGTGTATCTGGGATCCTCAAGTAGGAGTTTTCCCTCTAATGCTTTTTGAAGGGCCAGATTTATAGGTAGGTGTTGTTTGAGTCTGACTTTGTCATGAAATATCTTGTTTACTCTATCTATGGTGATTGATAGTTTTGCTGAGTATAGTAATCTAGGTTTGCAGCTATGCTCTTTTAGTGTCTGTATAACTTCTGACCAGGACCTTCTTGCTTTCATTGTTTCCATTGAATAGTTTGGTGTTATTCTGATGGATCTGCCCTTATAGGTAAGATGGCCCTTTTCTTTTGAAGCTCTCAAATTTTTTTTCTTTGTTCTGTATGTCTTGTGGATTGATTATTATGTGGTAAGTGGACTTTATTGGGGGGTTAAATCTATTTGCTGTCCTGTAAACTTCTTCTATCTTTATATGCATTTCCTTCTTTCAGTTGGGAATGTTTTCTTCTATGATTTTATTTAATACATTATCTGTACCTGTGAGAAGGTGTTCTTCTCCTTCTTCTATTCCTATTATTCTCAGGTTAGCTCTTTTCATGGTGTCCCAAATTTCCTGAACATTTTATGTTAGAGCATTTTTGGTTTTAGTATTTTATTTGACTGATGTTTCTATTTCTACTACTGAGGCTTCCACTATAGAGATTCTCCTTCCATCTCTTGGATTCTGTTGGTTATGCTTGCATCTGTAGTTCTAACTCTTTTCTTTAGATTTTCTATTTCCACCTTTGCCTCATTTTGTGCCTTTTTATTGCTTCTATTTCACTTTTTAGTTCCTGGAATGTTTTTTTCATATTTTTGAGTTTCTTTTCTTTTTTTTGTTTTGTTTTCTTTCAAAGATTTGTTCATCTCTTCCAATTTTTTTTTTATTTCCGCAGAGAGGGATTCTCGGACAATTAGCCCAGGAGCTGGAGCTCCTGCATCTTCCTTCAACTTCATTCAACTCATTTTTATTAATCTATCTTGCTATGTGACTTGTGGTTTAGCTGTGCTACTTTGACATGTTGATTCCAGGGCAGCTGGATGTTGTCTGACTCTGCACTCCTTCACCTATCTATGTTCCGATCTCCCTGGCTACTTGTAAGATACTTGCCATAGGCCAAGATTGTTCCTTTATTAACAGCATACAGAAAGACATCACATATCATTAGATGTCTTAAGAAATAATTGCATAAGAATCATCATTATTGGTTGCTAAGTACTCTTCTTAAAAATAGATAAGATGACATATTTCATGTGTGTCAACAAAAATGTAATTTCTCTGTTTGTTAGTTCAGAGACACAATGAAAATGATACTTGTGCAATTGACACAGGCAATGTTATATCCCAGTGTTTCTAGGACATATATATATATATATATATATATATATATATATATACAGATATATATATATTTGTATTTGCCAAATTGAACAAACAATACTTCTATTCACTCTTAAAAGGAGTCCCTCTTTAGATGATAAGTTAAATGGTTACCCTATTCCAATTTCACATCTAAGTCCTCTTTATGCTCTACAGTGTGAGCAGAAAATAGTACCACCCTAGTGGCTTCTGAAGCTTGTCTATTAATACCAATATGGTATTATTCCATACTGTTGTTGCACTATTCAATCTTTTCTGAGGCAACATTATCTGCACTGATAATATGACTTACAAAGTATGAACAATGTTGTTGTTTCATTTATTATATATGAGCTACTATTCTAGTGCTATCTGTGCTCTACTTTCTTTCATTAATTTCATTCCACTTTACACAGGGAAAGCATATCTTTACAACAAGTAAATGCAATTCACAAACTCAAAACAGTGTACCTTTGAGAGTGTTATGTCTTTTTTTTTTTCCTTTATTTTGTATTTATTAAAAAAAACACAGTAAAAAGAATTTAAAATGTGGAAGAGTTAACAATAACTATATAGAGGATAAGAATGATAAGCATGACTTATCAAGGGTAGACATACAAATAAGATTGCTACACCTATATTTTCTTTGTGTTCATCTTTCCCTCTGAATTTTTTTTTTCCATCCCTGTATATCCTTATTCAAGGTCTCTTCCCCCTCCCAACACATCTGGTCACTTTTTTTTTTTT
>PVIH01022282.1:0-27575 GCA_004025045.1 Sigmodon hispidus | reverse complement strand
GTCTCAAAAAAGCAAACAAACAACACCTGAATGATTAGAATATACAAGGGTTTTGTTCACTCACTGATACATACTGATAGAAATGTACATAAATATTTCTCCCAAAATGTCTAAAATTATTCCAATTATAAATAAAGAAAATAGATTAAAAGTAGCATTAAGGGATTTTATTATCTGAAACTATAAAATTAACTATGGGCATTATTAGCATTTAAATCTCTTTATTCCCATTCCATTTTTTTTTTTTTTTTTTTTTTTTTTGGCTTTTAGTCATATATCTACCCTTCTAACAATGTTCTCTCTTATGAAAAGCATCATGATCCTGACATTCAAGTAAAATCTCAATCTTCCTCATCAGCCTCTCAGCCCTTGGTTGACTGATAACATCAAGCATCAGTAAGACATCTTGCAGAATCTCTTTGCAATTGATCTTTTCTCCATTAGAGTTCTTTTTGAAATTCCATGTGTTCATAAGTCTGTCATCTGAGATTTTAATTGCTCTGTCACAGCCTTCTCTTCTTCAGTCAGTAGAGTTAGCTAGAAAACAAATTACAAAATATTTATTTCCAAAAACCTTCACAGGTTGTTAAATAAGTTAAACACTGCTTTATTGCACAAATGTTTTTGTAAGTTTGTAGTATATATTTAATCATAAAATTAAATAGAGTCAGTAGATGCTGAACTAAGCCACCTTGGGACCTTGGGACCTCCTGCCCTTGCTGGGGAGGAGATAAGGAGATGGGGAGAAGAGAGTGACTTGGAGGGGTGGGAGGGGGAAGGGAGTTTAAACAAGGGGATACATGGATAAAAAAATGAGACTTTATTCAAAAATAAATAAAAAATCAAAAGGCAAGGGAAAACAATAGCTACTGGCTATTTATACACCAGGACTGAGCTTTCAAAGAACCTGCAATTAGGCAAACAAAGGAGCTGGAGAGGTGGCTCCGTGAATAACTGCTCTTCCTGAGGACCCTAGTTCAATTCCCAGTACCCACATGGCAGCTCACAACTGTCTATAATTCCAGTTCCAGGGGACCTGACAACCAGGACATAACACAGATACACATAAAAAAATAAGAAATTTAAAAAAAAAAAAAGAAAAAGGAAAGAAATCAAACAAATTGGGCTACAGAGATGGTTCTTTGGTTGAGAGTACTGATCAATCTTCAAGACCTGAGTTCAATTCCCAGCACCTACATGACAGCTCACAACTGTCTAAATCCAGGTCCAGGGAGCTGACACCCTAAGACATACACACCTGTAGGCACATCACCAATGCACATAAAATGAAAATATTTTTTTAAAAAGAAATCAAACAAATTAAGAACTATTGTTTAACAGAACTAAATAAATGTTTGGATACCACATTTGGAAAAGAGACTTGGACCAAAACATGACATTTTTTTCCACAAAAAATAAGCTTGAGCTAAACTTTGAAGACCTCACCTCAAAAACATTTTAAAAATAATTAAGAAGCCAGGTGGTAGCAACGAACACCTTTTGAGACAGAGTTTCACTGTGTAGCCTGTGGTGGAACTCTGATCTGTAGACCAGACTGGCCTCGAACTCATAGAGATCTGCCTGCTTCTGCTTCCCTAGTGCTAGGATTAAGTGTGGGCTACTACCTACCCAGTGGCAAACACCTTTAATCCCAGCATTTGGGAGGCAGCAACAGGCAAATCTCTGAGTTTGAGACCAGCCTGGTCTGCAGAGTGAATTCCAGAAGAGTCAGGGCTACACAAAGAACTCTGTCTCAGGGAGGAAAAAAAGAAAGGAAGAAAGAAAAAGAAAGGAAGTACTCTGATAAGAACAGATGATAAGGAAACAGAAGTAGCTATCCACTCTAAGCAAGTGGGTACAAGAGTCAAAATAATAAAGGGTTTTCACAGAGCACCAACAGGTTGGCTGAGGAAAAAAAGGAAATAATATAAGCTACAGCTCAAACCTCTGAAATAGTTAGAAATCTGCTTAATTATATAGGTCATCTCTAGAGAGTCTGCCAAATCTGGAACATAACAACTACAGAATCAGCATCTCTAGAGTAGCACCATCCAATAAAACTTTCCATGATGCTGAAAATGATCTATATCTGCACTGTTTGAACAGATAAACTTAATTTTCAATTTTATGTAATCACATTTAAATTCTCATACACATGTGGCTATAAGGGAGCTGGAGAGATGGCGCAGAGGTTAAGAGCACTGACTGTTCTTCCAGAGGTCCTGAGTTCAGTTCCCAGCAACCACGTGGTAGCTCACACATGTGGCTATAAGATAACCTCATTCTCCAATATCTCAGAAGCCCTATGCAGCTGGTTTGACAGATCAACATTGGCCCAACATATTTATATGTGTAAAATACTAAGCACTTACTCTGCACCCCAAACAGTTGCAGAACTCACCTGCTTCAAATAAGGGAATGATATTCATGTGGCAAAACATTCTCAATACATCCCTGTTTCTCCTAAGATTACTAGGGAAGAATTCTCAGGCCATATATTTAATAAGTTCTCAAAGACTTTTTCCTACAATTATGGCCACCAACCTAATCAGTCTAAAGTTTGATGTAACTGTTGTTTAAAGAGTTTTGGACGGGGGCTGGAGAGATGGCTCAGCGGTTAAGAGCACCCTCTGCTCTTCCAGAGGACCCGGGTTTGATTCCCAGCACCCACATGGCAGCTAACAACTGTCTGTAGTTCCAGTTCCAGGCAAACACCAAGGCAAATAAGTAAATAAATAATAAAAGTTAAAAAAAAAAAAAAAGAGTTTTGGAGTTTTTGGTTTTGTTTTCATCTTTGGCTTGGTATGGTGGCACATACCTTTAATCCCAGCACTTGAGAGGCAAAGGAAAGAGGATCTCTGTGAGTTCAAGGCCAGCCTGTTTATCTACATAGAAAGCTCCAGGATAGCCAGAACAGGAGAGACAAACTAAAAAACAAAAAAGTATTTTTATTTATGTGTATGTGTGTCTGTGTGAATGTATACTATGTATACAGGTGCTCAGAGAAACCAGAAGAGAGTGTCAAATCCTTTGAAACTGGCATTATGAACATGCTGCCGGGGGCTGGAGAGATGGCTCAGGGGTTAAGAGCACTGTCTGCTCTTCCAGAGGACCCGGGGTCGATTCCAACACCCACATGGCAGCTAACAACTGTCTGTAGTTCCAGTTCCAAGGCAAACACCAAGGCAAATAAATAAATAAATAAATAAAGTTAAAAAGAATATTAGCAAAAAAAAAAAAATGAACATGCTGCCATGTGGGAACCTATCTTGGGTCCTCTGCAACAGTAGCAGGTGCCCTTAACTGCTGAGCCACCTCCCCAATCCCTGTAGTAATTTTCCTTAACAAAGATGTATTTGAAGCATCTTTTAGTGAAATATCATATACTCTTTTTTTTTTTTTTTTTTTTTTAAATAAAGTTTTGGGTTTTTTTGTTTTTTTTTGTTTTTTTAAATTTTTTTTTAAACTTTATTTATTTATTATTTATTTATTTATTTGCGTTGGTGTTTGCCTGGAACTGGAACTACAGACAGTTGTGAGCTGCCATGTGGGTGCTGGGAATCGAACCCAGGTCCTCTGGAAGAGCAGACAGTGCTCTTAACCGCTGAGCCATCTCTCCAGCCCCTATCATATACTCTTTAAAGCCTTTCTTATTGCCAATTATTATATTTTTGTTCTGTGAGTTGTTTTTTGTCTGTTTTCAGAAACAATCTCTCTCTTTAGCCCATACTGTCCTAGAATTCACATCAATCCTGCCTTCTCTCCCAAATACTGCATTTACAGGTATGACAGCCATATTCAACTTTGTTTTGGTATAAATGTCTATCTCTAGTAATAACCTTTATAATTAAGCCTCCACATCTTACAATTCCAATGTATACCTTTTTTACCCACTTCTTTTTCTGTTCTTGGCTCCCTATTTATTAAGATTATCAATATAAATGTCCTTTTGAACAGTAATTCAAAGACAGTGTATTACCTTACCTAATGAAAAATCACCATCACTGGTAAAGATTATAGTAATACCTAAGTTTTACTTTCTGTTGAACATAAATAAAGCACTATTTTCCTTAAACAGACTTTGTTGTTCTTCATACTCACAAAATAATGGGAAAGCCTTTTAGGTTATATTAGAACATTTCAGTAAATCTTTGGTTAAAATAGCCTTTGACTTTATTCTCAAACATTTGTCCCTATTCCTAGGGGAAAAAAAAATTTTAAATTTGAAATTCTTTTTCAAATTTTACCCTACATGTTCTTGTTTTACAAAAGTCTCTTTCTGGTGATACTGAGGATCAAAAGCAGGGGCTGCATAAGCCAAGTCAGTAACCTGACACTAAGCTATAAACACACACCCACCACTGAGCTATAGACACAGCTGAGTTGCATATCCTTTAAGCTCTAGGATAAGAGGTATTTTTGGCTATACAACCCCTCAATAGGTGCCATTCTTTTTTCTTTGACATTTAGATAACAGACATGTTGACAATATAAGGGTTTCATTATTTCACCCCCTTTAAATTTAAACATCTCTGGGTCTGAATGCCACATCTGTAATTTCACTGAACTTTAAAATCGTGTTTTTTGAAAACATTAATTTTTGTTATTTTTCATTATGTGTATGATGTATGGTAGCAGAGTCTTTTTTTTTTTTATGTTTGGTTTGGTTTTTCTTTTCTTTTTTTTTTAAACTTTATTTATTTATTTATTTGCCTTGGTGTTTGCCTGGAACTGGAACTACAGACAGTTGTTAGCTGCCATGTGGGTGCTGGGAATCGAACCCAGGTCCTCTGGAAGAGCAGAGGGTGCTCTTAACCGCTGAGCCATCTCTCCAGCCCCGATAGCAGAGTCTTATAACCCTAACATTCTAAAGGCACAGGCTAGCAGATCTGTATGAATTTGAGGCTAACCTGGTCTATAAAGCAAAACCCACAGCAGCCAGAGCTACATAGTAAGACTCTGTCTTAAATAAACAGAACTAAACAGATAAAATTGTTAATTATGTGTATATATGTATGTGGGTGTGTGCATGTGAGCATCATGCCCTAGGAAGTCAAAGGAATCTGAATTTGCAACTAGACTTAACACAAGGTTGTTAGCCTTTCTTAAGTGCTGAGTCCTTTGGAAGTGCAGTATGTGCTCTTATCATTCTTAACTGCTTAGCCCACTACTCATCCCAGTTTTAAAGTGATGGGTACAAGATGTATAAATTCCAAATGGCCACCATAGACTCTAAAATATAGCTTCCTTTTTCAAGGCTCATAACCTGCTTTCCAATCATTTCTCCTACTTGCCATAATCTGTTCCAAAAATGAAAATTCCCATAGCTTTCTTTATCTCACATTATTTTTACTCATTTCAGATATTTCTACTTGTAGCTTTAATGAATGACTTAGTAGTTTAGAATATTTAAATGTTATCACAAGGAAAGGGAGATAAAATCCTTGTCTAGTATACAGATGACCCTGAGTTGGATCCCCAACAGGAGGGAGGGAGGAAGGGGAAGAGAGGCCCCCCACCATACGGTCACTGCCTTTCTACACCAGTGTGTAGTCTCAGTGAGAAATAATGGCAATATTTAGTATATGCAACAAAAGCAATTTATACTAAACATTCAAAATATTATTTTTCTCTTTTGTAACTCTAATTTTCCTACACTTTAAAATTTTTATGGATTTGTAGATAGATATGTTGATAGGGACATATGGAGCCCCAGAATTTCCAAGATTTGTTTTCCAAGAAAATGTGTGCCTAATGATCACACATAAAAAAAGAAAATGTGTGCCTAATGATCACACATAAAAAAAGAAAATGGGACTTGAGTGGTAATAACAGGTTAAATTGTAGATGTGGTTTATTTGGTAGATACTTGCTTAACAGGAATCAAATCCTGGATTCAATCCCACTCCAGAGGTAGAGACAGAAAGATCAGAAGTTCAAGGTCAAGCATGAGATGTCTCAGTGATTAAAAGCACTTGTTGTTCTTATAGAGGACCCAGGTTTGGTTCTCAACACCCACATTATGTCTCACAAACATCTCAAACTTTAGTTCTGAAGACTCAAACTCTCTCTTTTGATGTCTATGGGCATCTGGCACATGCACAGTACATACTTACATGAAAGCTACACTCATACATATAAACATAAATCTTAAAAAAAAGAGAGAGAGAGAAGCCAGTACTATAGAACACCCTAAATAAAACTAATGATCTTTATCCCCAATCTAGTTCTATTCTTTGATTCCTTCTACAATCTCTTCTGTGTGAACCATCTTTTCTTTGATATTGCATTAAAATGCTATTAAGTCATTCAGTTCTCATTTCAAACTCTTAGTGCAAGCTCAATATCTGCTGTTTTATACCACAACATATCTAAGGAGTCTTCACACATCAGTGACATAAGGTCACAATTATAAGGATTCTTAAAGCACTTAAGATGGGGATGATGAAGAAGAGAAAGGCATGGCCTATATTCATGCCTACTACAATCCAGGAAAGACAAATTAAAAAACAAAACAATAAAATGAACAAACAAAAAGCCCAGCAGGGTATAGCTCCATGGTAGAGTGCTTCCCTAGCATAAACAAGGTACTGTTTGATCCCCCAACACCCACACTGAAAGCTCTAGAGCCAGGCATGGTGGTAACACACCTTTAATCCTAGTTATTTGGAAGGCAGAGATAGGCAGACCTCTCTAAATTCAAGATCAGCCTGGTCTATATATTGAGTTCCAGGCCAGCCAAGGCTATAAACATCTCAAACAAACAAAACCAACAAAAAAGAAAGGTCAAGAAGTCATCTACATGTGTCACTTTTCTTTTCTTTTTTAAGACAGTGGTATGTAGCCCCAAGTGGCCTGAAATTATGGCAGTCCTTCTGCTGCAGTTTTCCAAAAGACAAGATTACAGGAATGTACCATCAACATTTGATGTCTTAGTAGTTGTAGTTGTGAGCTTTCTCCTGCCCCTCACTCCCCTCCTTCCATTCTTTGAGACAGGAGCTCATGTATCATCAGACCTGTATATCTACAAGCTCCCTTTGTAGACAAGGATGACTTCAAACTTCCAATCCTCCTGTTTCAACTGCTGGAATAACACATGTGGCTCACCATGCCCAGTTTCTGCAGTTCTGGGAACTGAACCTGAGACCTTATGCATGTTGAGTCAGCACTACACATTTCCAGCCATTTCTCAGTTTCTTGGTTGGTTGGTTTTGTTTTGTTTTTGTTTGAGGCAGGATCTTACTCTGTAGCCCAGGCTGGCCTTAAACAGTTCTTACTGAGTTTTTCTTTAAGTAAGGGGTTCTCACTGCCTAGCCCTGGAATTTACTATATGTAGATCAGACAAGCCTATAACTCTTTCAGGGGAGGACTTTTTGTTGTTGCTGCCTCTACTTCCCAAGTGCTGGGATTGGATATCTGCCACCCTGTCCAGGAGAATCTCAGTGTGGTGGCACATGTCTGTAATTCCAGCACTCAGGAGGCTGAGGCAGGAGGACTGCTTTGAGTCCAAGCTAGTGCTACACAATGAGACCATCCTTATGAGACCATCTCCAAAAACAAAAAAGAGGGTTGCTTCATTTTATAGGTTAAGTAAATTTAAGTTTTTTCTTCTGCCATAGTTATAAAACCCAAGACAGTACACCTCTTCACTAACCAAGTCAAATCAACAGGATTTTTATTTTACTAAAAAGAAAAGCAATTAAAATTTAGGGATTCAGAAAATTATTTTTATCAATAGTTTAAACTTACTACTAAATTTTACATGCCAACATTGTAGGAAGTAGAGTAAGCCATGAGTGGCTGAAGTCCTGAGTGAACCTATGTAACTGACATGAGCCAGCCATGTACAATATCCTAGAGCTTCACAACCTAGGCAGAATGACAAAACCTTCTGGTCTGAGGATGGATGCTGACAATGTGTACAGAAAATGTTCACCATAACTTTTCACCCCCAGATATTTATGGTCTGAAAATTGTTCCTTTAAAGGGAAGGCTCCTCCCAATTAGCTAAACCTGTCTCCTTGGTCCAGTTGTTTACCATACATTCTGTATTTTATAACCCCACTTCCTTGTTCAGCCATGTACAATAACCCTGCCTCCTGCTTAACTCTATATAATAAACATACTGTGCTTCTAGGATACTAAGGCTTCTCTAGAGGCTACCAAATCCCAGCATTTCCAGCTATGTATCTGTCTGTCTTTTCTTCATTCCCTTACCACCTCAGTCACATCTAAGTGTCTGGAAGCTGTGCATGGACATAACACAACATATTGAGGTTTTATTTTTTTATATATTTTTTAAATATTTATTTTTATTTTACGTGAGTTGGTGTTTTGCCTGCATGTATAACTGTGTAAGGGTGTCAGATCTTGGAATTACAGACAGTTGTTAGCTGCCATGTGGATGCTTAGAATCGAACTCAGGTCCTCCAGAAGAACAGTCAGTGCTCTTAACCGCTGAGCCATCTCTCTAGCCCTGAGGTTTTATTTTTAAAACAATATATTCACAACTAGAACTTCACAAATGCAATCTGCCAACTGAAAACATTACCTCCAGGTTTGTTTGCTTTTGTAGTTCTTCTATCATGGTCATCGTCTTGCTCAGAGTAGCACAAATACGGCTCTTGTTTTCTTTTTGTTCAACAGAAAGTGGCTTAAAGCGTGCACACAAAGCTTGATATCGAGACTTTATTGCTGATAATTCCTTTAAAATTGCAACTGCATTTTTCTATATCAGAAAAAATAAGGTTAATACATCTTAAATGATGTAGTGGAAAACTTAAGCTTATTTTTAAAAAAAATCAATGTGTACAACACATCCCACCATACATTTGTTAGGTCACAACCCTGGTTGGCCTAACTTGCTGTGTAAATGATGCTAACCTGGAACTCAAGAGAGATCTACCTGCTTCTGCCTACACACACACACACACACACACACACACACACACACACACACACACACACACACGCTCACACACGCAACCATAAAGAAGTATTTAAAAATTTCAAGGAAATTCTTACAGTAATGTATAGATGAATTCTGTGTGCGAGTGTGTGTGTGTGTGTGTGTGTGTGTGTGTATACATAAGTATACCCAAGCTACTGTGAACAAGTGGAGGTCACAGAATGACTAAGATAAAGTTACCTTCCACTGTAGGTGGAAGGGATTTGAACTCAGGCTCTTAGCCCTGCTTGGAAAGCCCCTCATCTGGATGTCTCAGGGATACTCATAAATGTGAGAAATAAGCCAGTCAAAAACAAACAAATACAGAGTCTAAAATAGTAAAATTCACAAAGGCTAAAAGTAGAATGGTAGTTGTTAGGGGTTGGAGTTGGGTAGAGAAGATAATGCAGGGTTACTGTTTAATGAGTACAGTGTGTTAAGTTTGGAAGGATGAAAATTTGCTACAATAGCTGGGTGGTGGTGGTACACACCTTTAATACTAACACTTGGGAAGCAGAGGCAGGTCTACAGGGTGAATTCCAGCACAGTCAGAGCTACACAGAGAAACCCACTGAGAGAGAGAGAGAGAGAGAGAGAGAGAGAGAGAGAGAAGAAAAAAATCTGTGGAGATGGATGATATAAATACTCGTGTAATAAGGTCAATGTGCAACAGCATCTGAATAGAACACTTTAAAAAGAGATACATGGTCAAGCTTAGATTACAGGTTATCTGTAATCCCAGCAAATGGGAAGAAGAAATAGATAAGTTCTAGAGCATCCTGGGTTACATAGCAAGTTTGAGGCTAGCCTGGGCTTTTGTAAGTTTAAGGCTATCTTAGACTATATAATGAAACTTGTTTCAAAACTACAAAAAGGACCATTTTAAAGACAACTGTTTTTCAACATTTTGATGTTTCTTCAGAATATCGAGCATGAGTTGCTTCTATGGCTAGTAATTTCATGCCTACATACTCATAGAAATGAAAGTATATATGTGGCACACCAGAACTTCTACCCGAATGTTCATAGAGGCATCATTCACTTTAGCCAATAGGTTGGAACAGCCTAATATCTAACTGATGAGTGGATAAACAAAAATGGTAGTCATACAATAGATACCTTTTAGCTATAGAAAGGAATTAAGTACTGTTCATGCTACAACATTATTGAACCTTGAAAACATGCTAAGAGAAAGGTAAGACAACTTCATACTTCAGTCTTTGTAACATGTATAGGTTTTTTTTTTTTTTTTAAGGTTTAGAGAAACGTTGTTGTTTAATGGTAAAGCTTAGTACACTTCAGCACACCAGGACTGGCATGGAGTCGAAGCAGCAGAGACGGCTGGGTGACCCCATGGAGCCTCACATGGCGAAGAGGATGAGGAAGGCAACCATCAAACAGAAGAGCCCCATAGCCTCAGACAGGGCAAAGCCCAGAATGGCATAGGAGAAGAGCTGTTGCTTGAGAGAGGGGTTCCTCGCATAGCCAATAATCAAGCTATCAAACACTGTTCCAAAGCCAGCCCCTGAACCAGCCACACCAACTGTGGCAGCACCAGCACCAATGAACTTGGCAGCTGTATCAATGTCCCGGCAGACGACACTGGTCTGGAATTCCCATCTGGCCACTTGGAGAGGGGAGCTGCTGTAGGAAGGCTGTTTAGATGGGGCCTCTGGTCTACTCAAGAGGGAGGCAGACACAGGCCTGATCAGACCCCGAGTACAGGAGCGAATCAGAACTGGAGAAACGAGTAGTGCCTTGGTGGTCTGCATTTTTCAATCTCCCAGCTTTAGCCCTTGCTTTCAGCGATGTATAGGTTTTTATAACATCTATAGGTAATGGATGCCGAGAACTGGTGCAGAACAGGGTAATGGGGAATGAGATTACTTTCTCAGGTGATAGATATTCAAAAGGCAGGGTAATGTAAATTATAAAAACTAACATTTAAAAGCAGGGACTGGTGATATGGCTCAGTGAATTCAATCTGAGGAACCCATGGTGAGAACTGACTCCAAAACTTGTTCTCTAATCTCCATCTGGGAAGGGACGGCAGAGAGGGTTTCTCTGTGTAACCACCCTAGCTGTCTGGTAACTTGTTTTGTATACCAGGCTGGCCTTGATCTCACAGAGATCCATCTGCCTCTGTCTTTTGAGCTGGGAAATGAACTCAGATCCTCTGGAAGAACAGTCAGTGCTCTTAACCACTGAGCCATCTCTCCAGTCCCATAAGCCAGCAGTCTTAGCACGTAAGACAGGGTCTCTGTGGTCTGGGCTGGTCTTAAACTCCTGGCAGTCCTTCTGCTTCACCCTCTGTGCTGGCAGTATAGGTGATTAGTCACTGTGTCCTGCTCCTCACATTATTTTGTTTCTAATTTTTCATTCTTCCCTCTATTCTGAAAAACATGTATATTCCTCTTCAGGAACTAGGTGAATAACTTGGCTTTACTTAGTTTATCCAAGGAAAAGACTTCCTCCCTGAATCCCACTCATGGTCCATTTGAACAATCGGGGACAACTTCTATTCATCTTTCTCCTTGTAGAAGCTGGACAGTGGTGGTGAGTTCAAGGACAGCCAGGTCTACCCAGAGAAACCCTGTCTTAAAAAACAAAACAAGGGGCTGGAGAGATGGCTCAGAGGTTGAGAGCAATGACTGTTCTTCCGGAGGACCTGAATTCGATTCCTAGCATCTACACGGCAGCTAACAACTATCTATAATTCTAAGATCTGACACCCTTACACAGTTATACATGCAGGCAAAACACCAATTCACATAAAATAAAAATGTTTAAAAAAACAATAAAAAAATTAATGCATGTCATTCAGTATATCATGAGCAATTTTCTACCAAAATAAGATCTTGTGACTCACCAAAAAAAAAAACAAAAAACAAAAAAGAAACTTGGTGCTTAATAACTATTAGAATATATTACTAGTAGAGATATTATCAGGAAACGTTTGTACAAAGCATTCTATTAAAAAGATCTATGTAGATGGGCATAGGGGTACATTAATGTCATTCAGGAGGCAGAGGTCAGGCTGGACTACATATTGAGTTCCAGGGCTACATAGTGAGTGAGATCCTGTCTTGAAAAATCAAAACAAAAAACATACTTCCCAATTACCTCTTTTGCTGAATCTGGGTAATTAGTCTTGATTTCATATTCCAGCCTATATTGAATGTAATCCAAATCAGAATCAGCTTTCTGGAACTAAAAATCAGTACACATATTATTTAATTAACAAAAATATAAGCATAACTATTCATTTTCACATTCTTGAATATTTTAATAATATATGACACTCATTTAAACTTTTAGTATATAATGCAAACAAGATCTATATTTATGCTTTATTAAAAAACTTAAAACTAGGGCTGTGTTAGATGTGAAGGCAACTCAGCAGGTGAAGACTCACTTCTGTGTTCAATCCCAAGAATCCACATGGTAGAAGGAAGGATTTAAGCTTTCTTTTATTGGTCTAAGACAGGGTCTAATGCAAACCAGGTGTACCCAGGGCTGGCTTCAGCAGAAAATGAGCTTGAAATCCTAATCCTCCAGTTTATCCCTCTGGAGTGACTGGGATTAGAGGAGGTCTATGTGCTACCATCATCCTAAGTCAGGCAGTGCTAGGTCTGGTCCCAAGGTCCCTTGTATGCGTCACCAAGCTACACCCATTCCAAGCACCTACCTGATGGAATCAAAGAACTCATCCAAGTTTTATCTTTTTTAAAAAAATATTTATTATGTATACAGTGTACAGAAGAGGGTACTAGATTTCATTATAGATGGTTGTGAGCCACCATGTGGTTGCTGGGAATTGAACTCAGGACCTTTGGAAGAACAGTCAGTGCTCTTAACCTCTGAGCCATCTCTCCAGCCCCCAAGTTTTATCTTTAACACATGTACCAGGGCATGTGCATCAATACATATACACATAAATTGTGTAATATAGGACCATGTTAAATCTTTCTGTTAAGGCTTAATTTGGGGGCTAGAGAGATGATTCAATGGCTAAGGGAGCTTACTATTCTTACAGAGGATCTAGGTTCATTCAGTTCTTGGCATCCACATGACTGCTCACAACCATCTGTATTCCAGTTTCAGAAGATATAGTACTATTCTCTTCTGACTTCCATTGGCTCCTGTATGCATGTGGTAGATATAAACCCAAGCTAGCACACACACATAAATATTTTTAAACTTACAAAAACCAATCTTTTAAATTTATGTGTATAAAGGAGCCCAGAGGCCAGAAGAGGGTAGAGGATCCCCTGAAGTTGGAATTGCAACTTCAATTGGAATAACTGCAAGCTGCCCAACTTTGGTACTGAGAAGCAAACTCCAGTCCTCTGGGAGAACAGGAAGCACCCTTGACCACTAAGCTATCTCTCCATCCCCCAAACCTCTAAGGAAAAAAATATTAATATTAGTGACCTTGGATTGAGAAAAAGTGTCTGTGTGTAGTTTATGTGAATGCATGTATGTACACTTATGCATTTGTGAATGTCAAAAGACTTTAAGACATTAAAGAGGATACATCAGTTGCAAATAAATACATAAAAATGTTCAGTACCATTATCATTAAGGTGAGAAAGGAAAAGATTTAATTTCTTCCATTTTTTGTTTTTGTTTTATTTTTACTATTTTTTCAAAACAGGGTTTCTCTATGTAGTTCCGGCTGTCCTGAAACTCACGCTGTAGACCAAGTTGGCCTCTAACTCAGAGATACATCTGCCTTTACCTCCCAAGTGCTAAGATTAAGGTGTATGCCCACCACTGGCCAGCTGGTTTCAGCCATTTCTTACAAAATCAAGCATACATTCACAATACCTAGTAGTCCCATTTCTCAGTATTTACACAAAAGAAATAAATTATGTCCACACAAAAACACTCAGTGCTTGCAACAGTTTTATTCATAATAGGCAAAGCCTAGAAATGACCAAGAAACAATTTGTCAGAATATCCAATAGAATACTACTCAGCAATAACACTGAGTCAATTATCGATACATTCAACAAAGACAAAAAGCAGTTACAATTAGTGCAAAAGGCAAACATAAAAGGCCCAATAATGTATTAGCCCATTCATAAGAAATTTTTAAAAAATACCATTTAAGAAACTGCAGATAGGCACAAAGGAACTTTTCAATATGATGAAAATGTTTTATATTTTAGTAGTGGAGGCAGTTACACGATTGTATACATTTACCAAAACTCAAAGTGTACACTTAAATTTTTGAGTTTTACTTAACATAAACTGTGCATTAAGCATTACCAGAAAATGATTTATATGTTATAATTACAATAATAAGCATTTCTAAGTTTTAAAGATTTTATTATTGTGTACATGTATCAATGTATGACTTTGCATCTATGTGTCTACAGAGGCCATAAGATGGCATTGAATTCCCTAGAGTGGCTGTGAGCTATTAGATGTGGGTGCTGAAAAGAGAACTCAGGTCCTCTGTAGTGTACTTAACTGCATCTCTGAACCATCTCTCTAGTCCCCTTCCTAAAATTTAAATTTAAGCATTTCCTATATAAAACCAAAATTAACACTAAGACTTAACGTGTTATCATAGTAGATAGACATAAGACAGTTTATCACTTACCAACTCATACACTATAATGAGACCTGAGAGTTGCCAGAACCCATCCAAGTCTGTCACAAAAAGAAGCAAATTATAAAGTACTATTCATTTAGATAAGCCATGATATTAAACATACAGTAAGGAATTTTCAGTGCAATACAGTAATGAATTAAGGTAATTTATTTCTTTCAAATGACTTTTTAAAAATATACATGATAACAAAATTATAGTTTTCAGCACTGAAAGTTATAGAAAAATTTTCACAAATACTAAAGATATAAGACAAGAACCAAAAAAGGTGTTTGACCTGCTTTCGGATGCTTTGACAATACTATTGCACTGCTAGCTGTAAAGTACAGTAGTGCAATAAAGTCAGAGCATTCGCTAGCAGTAGTGAGCAGGAAAGGAATGTAAGTTTCAGTGTGGAAAGACTTTAAAGTTGAGTTGACATTTTTGGTCAGAAGACATCCAAAACTTTTTATACCAAGGTTTAATTTTTGAAGAGCAAAAAACTTAAAGCCGAAGTGATAGTTGGTTTTTGATAGCTAACCCCTAAATAGCAGCATCCAAACAAAACACACACAAATGTAAAGAAACTTTGTAATATGTTCTCAGCCTTCAGTAATTAACATGGGCATCAGTCATACTACTGTATTCACTACTGAGGCAAATATATGAAAAAGAATTTCTGTTCTCTGATAAAATGTAATGTTGGTTAACTCCTCTTCAAAAGCAATTGGTTACCTACTGTAGAAAGCAAGTCCTTTGAGTAATTACTTCAAAGAAAACAAATGCAAAAGACATGCAATAATTCAGTGGTTAAGAGCACTTGTTCCGGCTGGAGAGATGGCTCAGATGACTGTTCTTCCAGAGGTCCTGAGATCAATTCCCAGCAACCACATGGTGGCTCACAACCATCTGTAATGAGATCTGGTACCCTCTTTTGGTGTGCAAGCAGACATAATACTGTATACATAATAAATCTTAAAAAAAAGAAAAAAAAAGAGCACTTGTTCCTGCAGAGGTCCTGGGTTTGACTCCTAGCAACCACTTGGCAGCTCAAAATTTCCATGGGATCCAATGACCTCTTCTGATCTCCGTGGGCACCACATGTGTGCTGGTGCACAGACATATATACATGCAGGCAAAACAATAATTTATAAAAAGAAGAAAAAGAAAACAAAATGACTATCTGCTCACTTTATCTCTTTGGAATCTTTAATACACACACACACACACACACACACACACACACACACACACACACACACACACACACACACACACAGCATTTAAATCTTGTACCTCTGAAACTCAAGAGTTTATTGAGAACTAATACAAAATGGGAAGAGTTTATCAGAGAACTGGTATATTCTTAACAGGATATTAACACAACCTAACCTAATACTAGGCAAGAAGATTTTTATTATTTCAGTTTAACTATTAAAATATCCTATGAAGAAAAACATAACCATTCCCTTCAAACTTAGAAATATCAAGAAAACAATGAAAGGGATAAAATGTTTCCTTAAAAGTCAAATATAAGCCAAAAAACAGAATCTAAGTATCATATTCTACTACCTTTTGTGAACAATCTCTAGGAGTATCACAAAAGGAGGATAGGAAACAAATACCATTCAATCAGTAAGTGAAGGGAAAATGTCAGAAAACAAAGATTACCCTACAATGGGCTTGGTCTACCATTAGTAATATTGATTGATGCAAAACTACATTCCCATTATTTTCATTGACCTTCCTTTAAATGGTCCAGTTCAGCTACTTAGATTAAACTTACTAAAAAAGGACTCAATAGAGTTAGAATATAAAATATTTATCCTCAGATCCTGGGCCACAAAACTCAAATTTGGTAATATTTAACTCTGCTAACCAAGCATTGGGTTTTAATGACAAGTGTTTAAAGGGCAATCTTAACTGTCTGAATTAGATGTTAACACAAGAAAAATATGGAAAAAAATCATTCTAATTAGATTTTTTTTAACAGAATTAGGATTACATTGCCTTTACAACGCTATGCACGCCTATTATACATCCAAGGGCTCTTTAGCAAATCTTTAAGTGATGTAAAGACTTTTGGCTTAGAAACAGTAGTTTCAACAGATACATTTTTTTTTCCTTTTAGGAACATGCTACATTTGAAGATGAGATGTCTTTTGCTGTCTTCTCTACCTACTTACTCCAAAGGAAGGACTTCATAATGTGGGAGAGCAACAAGAGAATTTACACGCCTGTTGACAGATTCTAACCACAATATTTAACTTCTTTTGTGCGTCTTTAATAAGTTAACAACACACACTTTAAATCAAATATTCACTTTTCAAGATTTGGAAAGCTGCAGAACCCCACCCCCCACCCGCCACTCCCTCCACAAAGAAAGTTTAATTCGATGTTAAAAGCAACTGAAAGCTCTCTAATAAACTATATATGAAACACTTCAATTTACTATGGCAAGAGAAAAGAAACGGAGGCCTCACACGTTCTGGGGTGGGAATGAGGGGGAGGGAAAGTGGTATTCGCTATCTTCCAGGATCACCCCAAAGTCCTTTCCAAGGCAGAAGTTACAAACTCAAGATACTCCTTGGAGAGGGTAGCCCAGACACACACATCCTATGCAGAGGGAAGGCCAGATTACAGACGGAGAAATAGGTATTTTACTTTTTAATATTAACCTTGTTATTTTAAGGGGGTGCACTCAGTGACTTCTTCACATTCTTTATTTTTGAGGAAATTACTCCAATCTGGAAGAAACGTGATCATGCAAAAGAAGACTAAAGGCAAGGACAAGGGAACTAAGAAAAAAGGCGCGGCGACTAGGCGGCCGCCTGTGCAAAGATGGGAGGGCGAGAATAAAGAGAACGAGTAATGGGGAAACCCTCACAGAGAAAACTAGAAGGCCGGTGAGCTGAGCGCCCAGTGCACGCCAGATACCCCAGCGGCCACCGAGGTCCTTGGTCCCGGGCTCTACTCGCAGAGGAAAGGAAGTGAGCAGCTCGAAAGCAGCGGCCAGGCCTGGCGCGATGCCGCACGCGCTCCAGGAAGGAGCTCCAGGCTCGGTGCCCGCGGCTCGCTCCTCTCCCACGCTACCTCCGAGCCGCACAGGGGGCCGGGGCTGCGCGACCGCGGGCAAATTTTTGATGCAAGTCCAGCATCCTCTTTCAAACCGTCCCAGCTCGCCTTCGAGGAGGTGAGGAGTGGAGCCCGAATTTCGGCGCCTCTGGACTTCTGCCCCACCTCATCCTCCATCGTCCTCTTCGGGAAACGTGAAAGCCCTCGCTCCTCCTCAGAGCTTTTAAAGACCGTTGCAGTCACATTTAGGGAAGAAAGGTGGAAAATACACGAGACGGTGTCTGCAGCGGGCGCGGCACCCGGAGCGGGTGGAGGTGAAAGCGAGGAGCAGGGAATTACAAAGGCCCACACCCTCAACATCTCCCGCCATTTCCTTCTCCAGTTTCCCGGATGTAACCCCTTCCCCCGCGGCGGTTAAGAGAGCAAGGCGGCGGTGGTTCCCCTTCGCTGCAGGAGGAGGGAACTCAATTCAGATCCCAGCCTCCACCACCCAGAGTTTCCGGCCGCTCCAAATCACGCCTCACCATCCAGGCCTTCGGTGGAGAAAATAAATTACCCAAGAGGTTTCCTTCACTCTCCACTCACCATCAGTTCCAGCTTATCGACCTCCGCCTCCATGTTGAATAGTTGACATTCCTCAAACCGCGGAGGCGCTTAAGCTAGCACTGAGGGTCTCTATTGGACAGCTGTCACTCAACGTCTCGCGCTCATTGGCTCGTCCATTCCTCCGGCGCCCGCCCATTGGCGATTGGGTAACGCCCCTCCTTATGAAACACACTTTCCCGTTGGGCAAAGGCACAAAACGCCGTAGGAGGATTGGCTGTTGAATATGTGACTGTTCCCATTGGCTCCCTTCCGTTCTCCACTTTCAATTTCATACTTGGGAAAGCGTTAACGATTGGTGCACTCGGAAACAGCAACAGCCAATGACTTAAGAGCTTCCACGGCCGGCCTAGGCGACGGAACACACCTTCTTTTCTCTCTGGCTTCCCCGCCCCTTCTCGCCCGCCTTCCCTTATTCATACCAGAGGCGCCTCAATTTCGATTGGCCAGGATGTGATACACTCTCAGCCAATCGTAATCCAGGCTGTGCTTGGCTGTTTCAGGACAACGAACCCTATAGAGATCACGTCTTTGATTGGTTGCTCCTCGGCAAGGATTTAATTTTGAATTTTTCTTTATGGTGTGGAAGAGGCTCCGGCCCGAACTTCGTCTAATCCTCAGACTTTTAGACTAGTAAGTGCAGTGACAATTCTTTCTTTGTTACCTGGTCCTATCTTCCTCGGACTGTTGATGGTTGGGTTCTTATGGTTGAAGGAAGTGGGTCTTGAGCTGGACTGGGAAGGGAGATAGAGAAGAAAAGGAAAGGTTTGGGGCAAGACAAGAGCTCCCCTGGCAAAATCAGAGCCACTTTTTTTGTTTTGTTTTGTTTTTTGTTTTGTTGTTTTGTTTTGTTTTGTTTTCAAGACAGAGTTTTTCTGTATAACAACCTTAACTGTCCTGGAACTCGCTTTGTAGACCAAACTGACCACGCCCGGCTCCAAGCCACGTTTTTATTTAATGCCCTGCAATATATGTTTTGAAACGGTTGGCTTTTGCTCAGTCTTTTTCGTTACTTTTTGCCTCTCAAAGTGGGCCCACGGACTAGCGGCTTTGGCTTCTCTGGTCACTAATGACAAATGAAAATTATAGGGCTCAATCCAAATTTCCTGAATAAGAATATGTACTTGACTAGATGCTCTCCCCGTGATACACATTTAAGTTTGTAAAAGAATGTATTTTAACAGGTGGTTTTACAGTGTTCCTTGATGCAGAGTTACTTCCGACGTCGATTTTAAAGGTATACCCTTTTACTATATGTCTAGTACTGTGCAGATGACACTAAAGACCTGTGGTCACTCTAAGAAAGATAACGGAAAGAACGGCGCCCGGGTGGGGTGGACAGAGCAATACTTCACACTAAAACAAAATTAACTATAGGAAAGTGGCAGTAATAATACCAGAGTAATCAATAAGGTGAACCTACTGAATTGATAATGGAAAATTAAATTGATTAGAGGCGATTTATGTGGGTGTAAATGTGTTTCAGAACGTTGGTGGTGAAATGGCAACTGTCATTTCCGCTCCTGCCACAGCTTTAGAAGCGTCTCCAGCCAAAGAACTTATCATTTAACTGGTGTTTTAACAGAAGCAGCAGGTCAACTCATGCAAAAGAGTAATTATTGGTCAGAGATGGGCTTGTGTAACCCAGATTGGCAAGCAAGGAATCAACTGGAGCAAGGGATGACCCTGAACTCTGAATCCCCGTTTCCACTTCTGGGGTTCTGGGATTACAGGTCTGTGTGCCAACAGGACAATTGATGTGATGATGGAGAGTGAATTTAGGGTCTCTTGTATGTGAGGTCAGGTCTCTACCAACTGATTAGATCAGCCAATGTAATTCTTGTTCCGTTATTTGTTGAAGCTTCAGACTTGGAAAGTTTTTTTGATCCACCCTTTAACATAAAGATATAATCTGGTTTGAATAAGTAATACTCCCCTCCCACACACACATTAAAAGATATCTCCACTCAGTTGCTTTACACTTGGAGGATATTGCTGAAGTAAAAAGAGACATTGCTGACTAATACTGGAAAGTGATGGTATCTTTCACATTGGGTGAAACATGTAATGCTTGCTATGTTGTACATCTGAGGAAGTAGATTAATAAAATGTACGCAGGTGAGAAAGCACACAACCCTAACATTGGAAGATGAAGGCAGAAAGGTCAGTAGCTCGAGGTCATCCTGGGTTTCATCTAGTTTGAAGCCAGTGATGATTTTGTATGCCTTGTGTGCCTGTAATCCTAGCATTTTGAAGGTTGCAGCAGGAGGATCTTGGGTTCCAGACCATCCTGTGCTACAAAATGCATCTTATAAATTTGACTGAAAGTTAATCCAATAAAATGCTTTCACTTCATTGTTACCTTTATCTTAAGAGTTAATCTCTGGGACTACACTACTGATATACAAAGGCACTTCCCAGTTTTTATAACCTTGTAAAGGGAAGTGGGGAGGTGTCCTGATAATTTGAATGCTGAGGAAGTATATGCAAATACCCAGTTCCAAAAGGTTACCAAGTGAACAGAAGTGGAATGGATGTTTGTTGATTTCTCAGACACAGGGTCCCATTATATAGCTGTTTCTGGCTTGGAAGATCAGCTCAACCTTGAACTCACACAGATCCACTTGCCTCTGCATCCCAAGTGTTGGCTTTAAAGTTGTACGCCACCACTCAGGGCCTTAAATGTGTATTTCAGAGGCTGATTTTTTCTATTCAAGTGTATGTTTGAGGCAGACCATTTTTATTTCTGCTACTTGAGCAACAACATCTTTGTTCCTCAGGGATCAACAACTAAAGCTAGCAAAGCCCTTTGGGAGCTTCTAACACAGACTTTTTTTTTTTTTCAGAAAAAATATATACTAAAATAAATATATTAAATAATATCTTTTTTTACCTTATTTATTTATTTATTTGCCTTGGTGTTTGCCTGGAACTGGAACTACAGACAGTTGTTAGCTACCATGTGGATGCTGGGAATCGAACCCGGGTCCTCTGGAAGAGCAGACGGCGCTCTTAACCGCTGAGCCATCTCTCCAGCCCCATTAAATAATATCTTAAATGTTCCAAAGTAACTGTCTTAAAACAGATCTTTGATTTTTGGATAATTGTATATAGCCTGTTTAAGTTACTATTGCCCCATAGCCTATTAGGAAAAGCCATGGTCTCTGAAGACTTACAGGTCTGTGTTTTTATACTTTATTGTATTGGTCTCTGAAGACTTACAGGTCTGTGTTTTTATACTTTATTGTATTGCATTAAGCAGATATCTAATCTAACCCTTAGCTTATTTTTGTATAAAACTGGAACTAAAATTCTTGTCAGTTGAGGAGACTGAAGATTAACAGAGGAAAAGAAGAATGTACCTCACCTTTAAGGGGACATTTTATAAATGATCCCTCCCACTGTGACAGCTGCCTATCATAGTAGACGTTCATTATATGTTGCTGAGTCACAAACCTAGCTTTTTAATATCAAACTGTAATCCACTACGTCCATTTTCCTGGTATAAGGAAAAGAACGGCAAAGTGCTGTAGTCAGTTGGTAAAGTGATTTCCTAGCATACGGGAAGCCTGGGCTTGAGTCTCCAGCGCTACATAAATAAAGGCAATGTGATAGTGCCAGTCTCAAGGTAATGCCAGCAGTCAAGGTAGAGGCAGGAGTCATTTTTAGCTAGAAAGGGAGTTTGAAGGCTAGCCTGGGATACATAGGATCTGGTCTCAAAATGACTTTTTTTTTTTTTAAAGGAGGGTAGCCCAGTAGTGGAGCGCTTGCTTGCCTAGACAAGTGCAAAGCCCTGGGTTTGGTCTATAGCTGGGGAGAAGGGGTTGCAGGAAAGAGAGAGAGAAAGAGAGAGAGAGAGAAATTCATGTGACTTCATCAATGGATACAACAAAAGCAGAGTGAAAGACTCATGTAAAGCCAAAGGAAGGCCCTCTGGAGAATACTTTAAATCTGAGTTACATTTTCTTCCATGTGAAGAAATTTCTAGAATGCTGGTAACTTTTTCTCTCTAGTTTTTGTTTTGTTTTGGTGTTCTGAGACAGGGTTTCATGTACCTAGGCTGGCTTTGAACTCACTGAAACCATCTTTGAATCCTGATATACCTGCCTCCACCTTCCAAGTGGTGAGATTACAGGGGTGTACACTGTACCCAGAGTTATTTTTAGATGTTTTGGAGACAGACTCACTTTAACGCATCCTCCAATACACAGTTGTCCTTCTGCCTTAGATCCCATCCCTCAGCATGGGATTACAGGTACATACCACCACAACCACAACTACAAATTTATTTCTTAACCAAGTCTGGAGAAAGAAAAAAAATTGAAATAAACCAAAAATAACCAAGATGATGTATGTGAGAATATATAAAGTTCCTATATCATAAGTCATTGAACTATGCTCTGAAGGTTTATACGTTTTCTATATGTATACATTATTCTCTAATAAAACATGTATTTCAGGTACTAGAGAAATGACTCTGAGGGTTAAGAGCACTAGCTGCTCTTCTAGAGGACCTAGGTTCAGTTCCCAGCACCCATATGGGCAGCTCACAGCCATCTGTAATTCCAGTTCCTAGAAAACATGATGCCCTCTTCTGGCCTCTGAAGGTACCAGAAACGCAAACAGTGCAGGCAAAACACCCATATATATACTTTTTTTTAACTTCAAGTTTTTCTTTACAGAAATCATGCCCAAGTTCAAACAGCGAAGAAGAAAACTAAGAGCCAAAGCTAAACAATTATTTAAGAAAAAAGAAGCCTCCCGAGTCCAACCTAAGCTATTGGCACCTCCTGCACCACCACCCACACCAGAAAAGTAAGATGTAATGGAGAAGACAGAAAATATTAGATCTCATCAGTGTAGAGTTACCAGTTCAGTCAATAATAAAGAACAGCCAGTCAAATTTAAATTTCATCCCTCAAATAAATCATTTTTAGGTATGTCCCATGTAAAATTTGAAATGTACCTATATTGCTGGCCATTGTAACGCACACTAACTGTAACCTCACCACTCAGGAGGCTGAGGCAGGAGAATTGTTGAGAGTCAAAGGCTATCTTGAGCTGCCTTGAAACTGACTACAACCCAATCTGGTCTTGAGCTTTTGGAAATCCTCCTAATTCAGCCCCGTTCCTGTTTCTCCTCTGTTTGCTTGGCATGCATCACCCCATCCAGATTATTTTATTTTATTGTTGGTATGCTAAGGATTAAACTCAAAGTGTCAAACATGGAAACAAAAAAACAAAACCAACTGCTGAATTATATCCTTAACTCTAAAGCTCTTTTTATTAAACAAACTAATAAATAAGTAAATAAATAAAATAGAGTAAAGCTTTGTAGCTCTCGTCTCTATTCCCATCACCTGGAGATAATGGCAGGTAAACCAGAGTTAAAATTTACTCTTTGCTACATATCATGTTTAACAAAGTCAGCATAGGATACATGAGACCTTGTCTCAAAAAATAAAAGTAAATAGGCTGGAGAGATGGCTCAGTGGTTAAGAGCATTTCTTGCTCTTTAAAGGGACTCCAGTTTGATTCCCAGCACTTCAGTGAGCTAGCTCACAAATGCCTGAAACTCTAGCTACAAGACATCTCCTACCCTCCTCCCTGGCTTCTGCAGGCACTTACAGGTACACCATACGTACACATACATTTATTTTTTAATCTATAAATAAATGAATATATGTTTAGCCCACACCTTTAGCACACACCTGAGTGCTGTAATCAGAAGAGGGAGGATTGGTTTAAGTTTGAGGCAAGCCAGTTCCAGGACAGTCAGAACAAAATAATAAAAGCCTGTCTCCAAAAAAGTAAAAGAAATGAAAGTCATTCAGTCAGTTCTTGGTCCTGAGTCATATAATAAACTAGGTATTTGTGATAGGAGGTATAGCTCACTGCTAGAATGTATGCTTAGCATACACCCTTGGATTCACTCCCCAACACCAAAAATAATTTATTTAATTTAAAATAAATAAACACAACTAATTACTTAATTAGAGGCTTTTAGTCTGACCTAGGCTGGGTTTGTTTGTTTGGTTGGTTGGTTGTTTTTTTTTTTATGTGACAGTCTCACCATGTAGCCCTGGTTGGCCTAGAACTCCCAGAGATCCACCTGGTTTTATAGTATGACACTGGAGCAGGGATGTTCTTTTTCCTTTTTGAGACAGGGTCTTACTGTATTGTTCAGACTGGGCTGGAACTCATTTCTCTTATATTCATCCTCCTGCCTCTGCTTTCTGAGTAAGCACCACCATGCCCAGCCAGACCTACAGGTTTTTATTTTTTTGTTTAATGTCTCTTCTACAGAGTGGTTGCTTCTCCAACACATACACCCCATAGCAGGAACTGGCTAAGACGACCTTGGAACTTCAGACTTCCCAATATTAAAGATGCAGTCAGCCTTTGGACACGTAGAGCATGGTGCATATACACTTGCTGTCAGACCTGTGTAGCCCAGGTATAGCTTTCATAAACCTTTTCTAAGCTCTGTGGTGTTTGGGTTTTGTTCTGCCATGCTAGGGTTTATGTTCTTGTATGGTTCCTGGGCTTGACACACCCTTGAGGCTAATCTTGGATGTGATTAATTTGAGAGGTTACACCTGTTTTTGCTTATGTAAGACATATGTGACACCACTTTCTTTAGCATGTTACCCATTAGATTCAGGTGTGTTTATTTATGAATTTCAGAGTTTAGAAGTATTGAAAGATTCCATCTTCCCTTCCCGAGTCTACCACAGAGAACTTCACAGTCTAAAACAACAATTTTGTGTTTTGAAAAGTGAATTATGCAAGCTCCAAGAAACACTGAAGGTTGGTATTGCCAAACAAACAGATGCAGAGATTTTATCTGAAGAGACTATGACAATAGAAAAAGACTCTGGATATGAGTTTGATTATTACTTCAAATGTCAGGCAGAACGACTTCCTTTTGCAAAGGAAGAAGGCAAAACTGTAGTGGGGGTACTGGTGAGATGGTTCCCCAGTTATGAGAGCATACTGCTCATGCAGAGGATCAAATTTGGTTCATACAACCTACAATGGGAATCTCACAACTGCCTGTTAACTCTACTTTCAAGGGATCTAACCCCCATGGCCTCCATAGGCACCTATACTCACTTGTGCACATACACACACAACCACATAATTAAAATCAAAACCTACTTTTAGATGTATATTGGGAACAATAGTGGTCTCAGGCAGGCAAACAAAATAGAGGTATAAAAGGAATTTTCATAAGCAATGTTGAACTTAATCAGATTAGCAAAAAAAATAAATAAAAACCAAAACAATACCCTAAAAAAATGGAAAACAGTTACTTCCTTACATTAGTAAGAAGAACATAAACTAATAAAACTTTTATGGGAAATGGTCTAGGAAGTGGCTGTTAAACTTTTCAGCTGGGCTGGAGGGAAGGGGGTAATTGATGCTCTTGTAGATTACCCAGGTTTAGTTTCCACCACCCACATGGGGTGGTTCATAACTGCCTGTAACTCTCATTCCAGGGAATCCAATGCCTTCTTCTGAACCTTGCAGGCATTTGTTTACACACACAGTGCACATACAGACGGTACACATACATGTATATAACATAAAATGACTATATCTTCAAAAATTCTTTTGGAAGTAGCTAGGGATGGGCTCAGTTGGCAGAGCTTACAACTAACATGCAGGAGGCTCTAGTACTTCCTATAATCTTAGCACTTAGGAGGTCATGGCTGAAGGATTGGAAGTAAGGTCATCCCCAACAAGATAGGGACTATAAGGCTAGCCTGAAATACATGAAACCCTGTCTCAGAAAAATTACTTTTAGCTGGGAATATACTTCAGTGATAAAGCATTTGTGCCATGTGGAATCCAAGTTCAATCCCCAATGTGATGGAAGGGAGAGTTTGCAAATAATAAATACTAAAGTGTGGTGAGTGTGCAAATGTAAAATTTATGAGCCTGGGGATATAGTTTGATGGTAGTCTGTTTCTCTAGCATGCACGGAATCCTATGTTCAGCCCTCAGCCTGGCAAAAATAACAGATGAAGCAGGATACCAAGAATCACCCTGCAGCCAGTGTCAACACTTTTCTTTAGGTGTGGAAGTGCATGGCTGAGGCATGTAGACTACACAGTGAGTCCTGGGCCACTCTGAGCTAGAGAATGAGACTTTGTCTCAAAACCCAAACAAAAAGAACATACCATTAAGGGGCTGGAGAGATGGCTCAGCAGTTAAGAGTATTGGCTGCTGTTCAATTTCCAACAACCACATTGTGGCTCACAACCATCTATAATGAGATCTGGTGCCCTCTTCTGGCATGCATGCAGACATGCAGACAGAACATTGCATACATAATAAATAAACAAATTAAGAAAAAAAAAGAACATACCATTACATAAATTAAGTATAGAGGTATAGAATGAGATTGTGTTGGGATGCTATAGGATGTATAGTTAAACCTTATAATGTGATGTTTTTTCAGTTGGGCCTAGTGATATGTGCCTATAGTCCCATCCGATAGGGAAGTTGAAACAAAAGGGTCACCTGAGCCTAAGAGTTTAAGGCCAGCCTGGCTAATTAGCAAGATCCTCATCTCAAAATAGCTAATCTGCTAACTAGTTCATTAAGTCAATGGAAATATCCTTATGAGATATAAATACAGATATTCATGATACTTCTCCATATATATATGAACATGCACACAAATTTATTACACACATATATATTCTAGCTGTGAGTTTGATCCTCAACACTGGAAATGAAAAAGAAAGCCTGGGTGTGGTTGGGGTGGGTCAGCAGAGGGCATCAGATCTCCTGGAAGTGAGTTAAACAGACAGTTGTGAGCTGCCCCATTTGCCCCGGGTACTAAAGTCAGCTCTCTGGAAGAGCAGCAAGCTTGTAGTTGCCAAACTTCTCTCTAGCCCAATAAACAGTGGAATTATTCAAGTAAATTTGTCAGGAGTGATTTTGCATCCGCTTAATCCTAGCACCCAGAGGGCTGAGGAAGCTGTTCAAGGCCAGCCTAAGTGAGTTCCAGGCCAGCCTGAGCCAGAGTGTGAAATGTCTCAAAAAAGGGAGGGATGGAGGGAGAGGGGGAGAGAGGGAGAGAACCCAAACACGCACCACCAAATGAATCTATTCTTCATTTGTCAAATATGGTATTTTGCAGACCATCTCAGAAAATTCTTCTCATTCAAGCTGTTGTCATACATGCTACCTGAGTGATAAACGTGCAGATGTGCCTTCCTGTGCCCCAACAACACATGGAGAATCCCCAACTGTACTTCCTCCCACACTGCCACAGCCAGCCAGTCATCCTCCCCCTCCCCCTCCTCCTCCCCCTCCCCCTCCTCTTCCTCCACCTCC
>PVIH01022281.1:14204-27675 GCA_004025045.1 Sigmodon hispidus | reverse complement strand
GCACAACCAGTGAGACACCAGGACAGGAATAGATGATGCACAACCAGTGAGACACCAGGGCAGGAACAGATGATGCACAACCAGTGAGACACCAGGACAGGAATAGATGATGCACAACCAGTGAGACACCAGGGCAGGAACAGATGATGCACAACCAGTGAGACACCAGGACAGGAACAGATGATTACAATCAGTGAGACACCAGGACAGGAACAGATGATGCACAACCAGTGAGACACCAGGACAGGAACAACAATGAGTAACACCCAAAAGACAAACCTTAGGAGGCACTAGCAAATGAAGATAACTCAGCATTGCTTTCTTTTGTTCATTTTTCCTTAGAATTCAGGTTATGATCATATATCTAACCTCTAGAGTAACTCTGAGAATTTATAACATGATTCTGATCAATTAAAATGCTGTACTAACATAATTCCTAAAATATCCAATTGATGGCAAATTCACTTTCCCATTTATGGACCATATTTTACGTTTAGACTTATTTATCTATAGTATAGGCAGACACAGCTCAACACAGTAAACACATTTGCACAGTCCTGTTAATATATGTCGTAGATTGAAAGAGAATGGTCTCCATAGGGTTCATATGTTTAGACACATGGTCTTCAGTTGGTACAACTTGTTTGGGAAATACCAGGTAGTATGGTTTGCTGAAGGGCATGTTTTCACTAGAAGTTGGCTTTAAGGTTCCAAAACTCTTGTCCATCCCCAGTACGCAGGGAGCTCTCGCCTGCAGCTCCAGCCAGCCTGTCGCTTGCCCACTGCTTCATCCTACTCCGCCATGGTGTGCTTTTATCCCTTTGTTACAGTAAACCCAAAATAAATTCTCCCTTCTATAAATTGCCTTAGTCGCAGTGTTTTATCACAGTACCGAAGTAACTAATACAGCATACTTACACAGAAAACTCCTATATAGTTTAACAAAGCAGCTTAGCAAGCACAACAGCAGGGTGAAAAAAATCGCAGATCTGAGTCTACAGTGAGGAGATCAGGTAGTGGGAGAGGATTCTAATTACTCTGGAAATGATGAATGCTGAATAAAAGACTTAAAGCCAGTCATGTGGTCCACTAATCAGATAAGCAAAGGCCAGGAAAAAGGATGGGGTGGGAAAAAATGAGCTAAAGAACTATCAGCCACTACGAGCAGATAAATGAGAGGTGTCTATAAAATCATCTCCGTGGGAAATTATTTATTAGCAAAGATCAGATGGCAAACCTCCAAAAGAAATAAAGAAATAGGAAGTGAGTTATGATAGTACTGTATTCAGGTCTAAATAATAACTCTGCAAATAAAAGTTTTTAATTTCTGCACTAATTTAACTTCTGGGAATTTAGTCTTATCCAGCATTTATTTGTTTATAAATTATAAAGAAGGCTTGAAGTCATTTATGAAATGCATATGACCACAGAGAGCTGTTTGTTACCTAGATTTCCCCCTAATGTAGCTCAGCCCCACACTGCTCACCTCACAGTCCATGGGCAGAGTCAGGGTGGAAAGTCAGCTCTAAACTGTAGAAAGAAGTCCCTATGTGATGACTTGGGAGTTCGGACCAATGACAATCAGCAGTCTGATCCCAAAAGTTCAAACATTTGCCATCTCAGACTCAAATGCAGAAAGCAACTGTCACAAAAATGGCCTCTGCTCCAGTCATGAACCTAAAGTAAGGTCGGTCCTCAGATGACTGGCAAATTGTGGACACACCACCCCATACACGATCAGGCTGAAGAACCGTGTTTGCAGTGTGTTTTCAGCATCAGTTCTGGGTCCCTGAGCTCATGAATATGTTTCCTACCTGATATGAGAAACTAGTGAAGCAGAGATGCAACAGGGGTAAGGAACAGAAATGCAGGGGAGCAGAAGAAGCAGAAAGAGGAACAAAAGCCAACGTGAAGGCTCTGGTTTTCAAAGGCACCAAACTCAGACTCCAAGGAAAAAGGGGAGGGTCAGCGAGACGGAAGGCGGAAGGTAAGAGTGTGGCAGCCATCACCCTATCTACTCCTGAGGGAAAGGACCGGGACTTAAACCAGGGTGGTCCTCATGAAGAGACTAAAGCTCTGCACCACCATCCTGCAAGGTGCCTGTCCCTCCATGGTTTATGAGGAACAAGGCAGACTGTGATGGCCAGCTGCCCAGTCTATTCTTATTGGTACCATGAGGTGTAACCAAGCATCTGATTCCAAGTCATTCACTGAGCTACTTGAATGTGCTATGCTACAAGTGTGATTCTGCTGTGGAGCCCAGTGGGAGCTGCAGAGGGTGATGGAGCTCCGGGAGACTGAGAGATGTGGCAGATAGGGAGGTGTGAGGTGCTAGAGCTTTCACATGAATGCCCTGATGATGAGGCAATACAAAAAGTCTTAGAATTTGAGAGTCCAACCAGCTGTTGACAATCTAGCTGAAAACTATTTCGAGAACAAGTGGTAAAAGCCTATTTCTACAATTTGAGAAAATTCGGGGTCTTGAATCTGATGGCCTAAGTTTTATTTTAAGAACGACAGACATCTCCAGTGATGCCTGAGTGAGTTATCAACTGATCAAAGATGAGAAACAGTATCTACCTCATGGTTATTAGAGATAGGAATTCTTGAAAGCACATCTAAGATATATGTTAATTGATCTCTCATTCTTTGGTGTTTTAATTTAGTACAATAGTCATTCACAGCATACATACAATTCAGCTAAACAATGTATTTAAAGGGAGACAATGAAAGGAAAGAAACATGTTATGAAACCAAAATGAATCCTCAGGTGCTTTACATTGGCGCCAGTACTAAGAACTGATCTCAGAAAGTTCTGAGTTTCCTGTCTGACCACCCACAGTGGAGAAAAGAATAGAGTCATGATGCCCATTGCTGCCTAGTGACATTCCGGGGACACTTCTCTACCAGGTCCTCAGAATGCAGACTTTGGTAAAATAGCAGTTAGCACAAAAAGTAATATCTTCAAACTTGACACGCCCTCGGAAGTTTCTCGTAGCTGACTCACTGAGAGAGGAGCTGACTCCAGTGAGGTGTTAGCCCATTTTAGCAATGAAAACATTGAATCTTCTCTGGCGGTTCCACTAAGAATAACACAAGGACACATCTCACCACCTGCACACTCCTCGTGGCTTTCCTGATTTCTGAAGGACAGCCACTGTCCACAGCACCAATTCTCAAGATCCTCCACTCAACATTGCAGCTCCAACTTGTGGGAGCACAAGATGGAGGGTAGGCTCTGACTGACCCTCACCTGCTGAGGGGAAGTTGAGATTCAGCAAAAGTCCAAATAGTCATAAGATACTGCAGTACTTCAGGATCTAACCAACTACTTATTATATGTCCCCAAAACTTTGCTTAAATACATGATTGCTTCTGTGAGTTCACTTACACCATGACAGTGTCTAAAATGTGATCATGATTTACCCTTCCAGCCAAGTTAGGTAACTGTCTTAGCCCACATAAGCTCATAATGTACCAGTTAGTCTCCTCATTGTGCCTGAGGTACAGTAATTCATAGTGAGAATTTATTAACATTATAAAAAAGAGAGCAGCTTTTCACCAAGATGGCGCCAAAAGCGAAGAAGGAAGTTAAATTTTCTTCTCTCTCAGCTCCTGCCCCTCCCAAAGCCGAAGCCAAAGCGAAGGCCTTGAAAGCCAAGAAAGCAGAGCTGAAAGGCATCCACAGCCACAAGAAAAAGAAGATCCGCACGTCACCCACCTTCCAGCAACCCAAGACCCTTAGGCTCAGGAGGCAGCCCAAATACCCTCAAAAGAACACACCCAGGAGAAACAAGCTTGACCACTATGCCATCATCAAGTTCCCCCTGACCACTGAGTCAGCCATGAAGAAGATAGAAGACAACAACACACTTGTGTTCATTGTGGATGTCAAGGCCAACAAGCACCAGATCAAACAGGCTGTGAAGAAACTCTATGATATAGATGTGGCCAAAGTCAACACCCTCATAAGGCCTGACGGAGAAAAGAAGGCATATGTTCGATTGGCTCCTGATTATGATGCTCTGGATGTCGCCAACAAAATTGGGATCATCTAAACTCAGTCCAGCTGGCTAATTCTAAATATACTTTTTCCACCATAAATAAAAAAAAAAAAAAGAGAGAACAACAGATTAGACATATTCAAGGGAGGCCCACAGCCATGGCTTCTCCTTTCTGATGCTTCTATAGACTACTAAAATAATTTAGTATCTGCAAAGTATGATAGTTATTCAGTAAAGTTTTCAGAAAGTTTGGAAAAGTAATACAGACTTTCTTGGTGGTTAAAGATAGGGCTAGGTTCCAAAAGCAATTCTTGATGGTTTCAAAGCCATCATACTCAGGCAGCTGCAATGGCATCTATTTGTTATCAGCATTTTCAACAACACAATGGTCCTCTTATAGCCACTAAAACTCCTTCACTGAAGGCGTCAGCAGAATCAGTGGCGTAGCCCGTGGGAAGAATGTGGTGGCATAGGCATACTCGTACAAACGAGGAAGTACAATAATACAAGGATAGAGACAGATGAGCTTCAGTCAGGAAAGGATGCTGGTAACACTGGCATTGGTGAAGTATGCGTGCCCAGTAACCTACTTTTTTAATTTTTTTTAAACATTATTTATTTATTATTTATTTATTTGCCTTGGTGTTTGCCTGGAACTGGAACTACAGACAGTTGTTAGCTGCCATGTGGGTGCTGGGAATCGAATCCGGGTCCTCTGGAAGAGCAGATGGTGCTCTTAACCGCTGAGCCATCTCTCCAGCCCCCTTTTTTAATTTTATAATTATTTTTCTATTCTTTAACTTAGCTGGGGTGGCAGACAGGGCTTCTTTGATAGAAAGAAGTGGCTAAATATAATTGCAGAGGTTTTATTAGCAGATTTTGGGGGTTCTTCTAGTTTTTTTTTAATTAACAAAGTAGGTACATATATATAGCATTTTTCCACATATGGATACATTGTGCAACAGCCAATATATAATATGCTAAATAATACATATATTGTGTAATAATAACATACATATTACTTCACAGGGTTGATTCATTTTATGATAAGAATGGAGAGGTTTAAGCTGTAAGGGATTATCTGTAGGCTGACTGTGCTGTGGGGCTATAAACCTATGTGCTCTGTTACTCTCGTTTATAAGGAGCTGTGGTGTGAAACTACAGGCCTGGTGTGTCCTCTCTATTACTCTGAAGTTTAGCTTAGTGCACTTTTTAGCAAGCTTCTTAACCATCAGAAACTGAAGATCAGGATAAGATTCCCCAACAAAGGAGGGAAAGAAAGCAGCTGTTAAAAAAAAAAAAACTTGGGAGATTTCAGCTTTAATTCAGATTTAAGTGAAATTCACTAATTAGAAAAGAGAACTTAGCAGATTCAAAGCCAATAGAGTACTAATGAAGACTGTGAATTAAAGGCTTCCTTCTTTTCTTTCTTGGGAACCCAGAAGCAGCAGATGAGATGCGGGGACCCTTAAAGACACGGTACAAATAAGTGCACTAATACCTCTACACTGCAGGATCTTCTTAATTTTTTTTCACATACGTAATACCTCCCCTAATATTAGTACGCCAATGAAGGAAAATAGTTTTCTGCCTCCAAAAAGAGAGAAATGCAAAAACTGTAGCTATATGCAATTCATTATCTAATATTATGTAGCAAAATAACACAAAATTTAGTGGCTTAAGACAATAGTCAATATCTCTTATCATTTCTACGATTTTAGAATCCAAAAATACAGCTTGACTGAGTGGGCCCAGGTCAAGGTTAATCATGAAATTCAGTCAGATGTTAATGGAAGCTCAGATCTTAGAAAGCTTGGCAGAGGTGAAGAAACCATTTCCATAGTAAGCCATGCCCTACTTGGCACACTGGTGCTGGCTTTTAACAGGAGGGTTCACATTAATACCTGAGTAATACCTCGGTTCCTTACCATGATGGCCTCTACAGGGGAAGCTCATGCAATTTCACAATACAGAAGCTTTCTTCTCCAAAATGTGCAGTGTGTGAGGGCAGAAGCCTGACACAGTAGTGTGTACAACTCTGCCTTTGGCTGTGCCCTCACTCCACCCTGATTCCATCAGGAAGAAGAGGACACAGTGTATTCACTGGCACGCTAAGGACTAAGTGCTTGATGACTTGCTACACAATGCTTAAATGATTTAAGTATGGATACTAAAATAATATCAAAACTCTAGAGGGTTGATTCAAACACATGTACGGATACACACATAGTGAAATGCGGTTATAACTGTACATGTACAGGTGTAGGCCCATATTCACATGTGTGGACTCTGTATTCTTTGACTTGCATAGAATATATCCTTTCAAACAATAAAAAGCAAACCCCTTCCAGAGACTGTCCTGTGACCATCTGACTCACCTCCCACTGTGCCGTTCCTCAATAACTCAACCATGAACAAACACACTGTGACTCTGACCACTATGAAAATACAATGATGTCACAAACGCACTGCATTACAGTTTCACTAAGGGTCAGCCCCCACTTCTAGGGACAGAGTGCTTGAGATTCTATCAGCCTTACCAGCCTCCAAAATGCCACTTTGAGAACAGAGAAAAAAATGGCAAGAGATACGTATCTCTTTAGTATTTTAAGTTAGGAAATATCTATCTCCTAAGTTCTCTGGAACTTAAAAATTCTTTATTTTTCATTAATAACCATTGACAAACAAGCAGAGCGCATGAAGGTGGAAGTAGGCATGTGAGGGTTTTAAAATAATCATTATCCCCAAATATCAGGACATCTAATCAGAAAGGCTTATAAAGGAGAGAAGCACCCAAGAAAGTCCTTTCTCCCCCATCAGCATTTCCACAGTGAGTTCTGAGGTGTAAGGGCCAGATTTTCCCACTAACTCGCCAATAACCCGCAAGATAATGTAGATATCCATACTCTATACTATTTGCATGTGTGAGGTCTGTGATCTATAGGTACCACTTAGTCACAAGTCACTCACTGCTTTTAAAAGTCTGTATGCTTTTATGTGGCAATGCTGCATGATCAGCCATGAGCACAGCTACCCTGACTTGCTCACCCTCTGTGCTTAAATGTCAGGATTTCTTTTGCAGCATGCCCACATCAGGCTCCCGAGGCTCTTGGTAAAATCATGAATTTGTCTGGTGTCTAAGCGGTTTTCCATGCCCCCTCTCCCAAGGTTGCTCTCCTTCCTTGGGCTTCTTTTGTTGCCTAGGAGACATAAGCTGCCTTCCAGATTCCACTGCTGAGCAATTGTATTCCAGACCCTCCTTCAGAACCCTCTCTCCCATGAGAGTTCTCTCAGACTAACTTAGTTTGAGAGCTGCTCTCAGTAGGGAAGACCAATCTAATCATATCATCTCCACTAAAATGTTAACTGGGGACCAGCTAGAGGGCTCAGCTAGCAAAGGCCTCCAAGCCCAAGTCTGCATGCTAAGTCAGATGCCTGTGACTCCCACGGTTAAAGGAAAAAACAGCTGTCCTCAGTTCTATAAACTGTCTTCTGACCTGCACATATGCACACACACACACATACACACACACACACACAAGCTTTAAAAATTAAAAGTAGTAAATTGTAGAGTTAGTCCACGTTCTCTGTAGAATGACACACCATATTTCTTTTTGTATTTAAAAGTTTATTTTTACATACCAAGCACAGTTTCCCCTCCCCCACCTCCTCCCACTCACCCCCCAACTTCCCCACCACACTCCCCATCCACTCCTTAGAGAGGATAAGGCCTTCCATGGGAAGTCAACAAAACACAGCACATCAAGCTGAGGCAGGACCAAGTCCCTGCCTCCTGCATCAAGGCTGAGCCAGGTATCCTACTATAGGGAACGGGCTTCAAAAAGACAGCTCTTGTGCTAGGGATAAATCCTGGTCCCACTAACAGAGGTCCCACAAACTGCCTAAGCCACACAACTGTCATACACACTCAGAGGGCCTCGTTCTGTCCCATGCAGGATCCCCAGCTGTCAATTCAGTCAGCTCCCAGTAGCTCAGGTCAGCTGTCTCTGTGTGTTTCCCCATCATGATCTTGACTTCCCTGCTCAGCTCACACAATCTTTCCTCTCTCTCTTCACCTGGACAAGGAGATCAACCCAGTGTTCAGCCATGGATCTCTGCACCCTCCTCCATCAGTCACTGGATGAAGGCTTCATGAGAATGATTGGGGTAGCCATCAATGTGACCACAGGGAAAGGCCAGCTCAGGCACCTCTTGGAGTCTTAGCTAGAGTCGTGTCTGTTGATTCTTGGGAATTTCCCTAGCACCAGCCCTCTCCCCAACCCCAAAATGGCTCCCTTTTTTAAGACATCTATTTTGTTGTTCTCTCTCTCTGTCCCTTCCCAGCTTAACCATCCCATTTCCTCATGTTCTCTTCCCACCCCTCCCCTAACTCCCTCTCTCCCATGCTCCCAATTTACTCAGGAGATTTTGTCCATTTCCCCTTCCCAAGGGAATCCATAAATGTCTTTTGTTACCTAGCTGCTCTGGGTTGTAGATGTAGCCTGGTTACCCTTTGCTTTATGTCTAATATCCACTTATGAGTGAGTACATACTTCCTGGGTCTGGGTTACCTCACTCAGGATAATTTTTTCTAGTTCCATTAATATGCCTGCAAATTTCAAGATGTTATTTTTTTTTTACTACTGAGTAATACTCCATTATATAAATGTATCACTTTGTTTTCTTTAATCCATTCTCTGGTTGAGGGTCATCTAGGTTGTTTTCGGGTTCTGGCTATTACAAATAATGCTGTTATGAACATAGTTGAGCAAATATCTTTGTGGTATGAATGCTCATTTTTTGGATTTATACCCAAGAGTAGTATTGCGGGATCATGAGGTAGATTAATTTCCAGTTTTCTGAGAAACTACCATATTGATTTCCAAAGTGGGTGTATAACTTTACATTCCCACCAACAATGGAGGAGTGTTCCCGTTACTCCACATCCTCTCCAGCATAGGCTGTCATCAGTGTTTTTTATTTTAGCCATTAGGTATAAGATAGTATCTCAGAGATGTTTTGATTCACATTTCCCTGAGGGCTAAGGATGTTGAGCATTTCTTTAAGTGTCTTTCAGCTATTTGATATTCTTCTGTTGACCATTCTGTTTAGATCTGTACCCCATTTTTAAAGTGGATCATTTGGTATTTTAATATTTAGTTCCTTGAGTTCTTTATATATTTTAGAGATCAGCCCTCTGTCAGATGTAGGGTGAATGAAGATCTTTCTGCGTACTGTAGGCTGTCATTTTGTCTTAATGACCATGTCCTTTGTCTTACAGAAGCTTCTCAGTTTCAGGAGGTACCATTTATTAATTGTTGCTCTTAGAACACACCATATTTCCACCACAAATACTGTAGCTATTTTTGGTGCATTCTAAAATAGAATAGTAAGTATAACTAAACCCTTAGAAAATGGAGGTCTGAGCCAGGTGTAGTGGAACACGCCTTGAATCCCAGCACTTGGGAGGCAGAAGCAGGGGGATCTCTATGAGTTTAAGATCAGTCTAGTTTATATAGTGAGTTCTAGGACAATCAGCATACAAAATAAGACCCTGCCTTGAAAAAACACCCCACCACCACCACCACCAAAAAAAAAAAAAAGAGTGAAGTCTGAGTACACATATAATCCTAGCATTGGGCAAGCTGAAGCAGGAAGCTAGCCACTCAAGAATGAAAGGCCACCCTGGACTATGGAGCCAGAGCCAGTCTTAGTACACCAAAAGGGAACAACAGTATGGAGCACTCGCATAGCCTGTGTGAAACCATGGGTTCAGTTTTTTGTACGAGAAGAAAAAGGCAGAAGGACAGAGAAGAGTGAGTTCTTCTGAGTCACCTTACTTTACCTAGGGAGACCCACTTACCTTCTTCCCTAGAACCAAACTTACTTCTTTCCATTCTTTTTTTTTTTTTTTTGACAAGGTCCCACTCTGTAGTCTAAACTGTACTAGAACCCACTATATAGTTCAATCTGGCCTCAGACTGATTGCAATCCTCCTCCTGAGGCAGTGTTAGGGTTAGGGAATGGTTTAAGAGCCTAAATTTGCCAGGCAATGGTGACACGGGCCTTTAATCCCAGCACTCAGGAAGCAGAGGCAATCGGGTCTCTATGAGTTGGAGGCTAGCATGGTCTACAAAGCTAGTTCCAGGATAGCCTGGGTAACGTAGAGAAACCTTGCCTTGAAAAACAAAGAAACAAACAAAAAGAACCTGAACTCTACTTGGTTTGGGCATCCCTCAGCCTAGAACTCTTACTTCCATGTACTATGCACATGCATACATTCCTCTCCCAGCTAGAACCTAGCACCCATGAACTGAGCTACAAACACGGCTGTTCCTCCTCCTATATCACCTGGAAATGTGGTTAGTTTCCATTCAGTCACACTCCAGTTATAATGTGGGTGGGGCTTATCCAGTCTGGATTAAGTTTTGAGGGCATGCACAATAAGGAAAATCACATCACACCCTCCAAGTAAACTTCTATGAGAATCCCCTCTTTACCATCTTATGCTTCTGTATAACCAGGCATGCATATGATTAAAACCAGACGCTTTATGGAAGGGACATGTGCGGTATAGAAAAGGTTATATAAGATAAACCTGTCTATCAAAATAAAAACCTGTGATGGTATTTTTCTTAGCAACAAAACCTTCTTCCTCCTAAGACATGGAGTCCTTGAGTATTGTCAATCTTGTGACCCCTGTCGCTCTTAACAACATACAAATTAAGTTTTTTCTTTTTTTTTTTTTTTACTGCCTTGTAATCTGTATACGCCTTTAATTCACTTCCTTGAATTGGAGCTAAGGACCTGGAAACTGGGGCCATACTGACACTATAACATCCCTCCTCGGCCTCTCAGGGCTGGAATTAGAGGTTGGCAACACTACACTTGGCTTCCTAGCAACTTTAGAGCTGTAATGTAAATAGAAGCACCAAGTGACTATCCAATGGCTTCTCAGGTCACTTAAAACCTTGTTTTCCTTTATAAGAGCTCCAGCTGTTTCTTCTCACACACTTCTTTGTAGGCACACTGGTCCACCTTCCATCCTTGAACCTGCTCAACTACTGCTTCACTTCTTCCTGAGAGTCCATGGGACTGTTGCATGAATTCTGATTGTGATGAAAGAGACTCAGAACCAGGTATCAGGGAAAGGCTGAAATATCAGAGAGAGGAAACACCACAGTCAAATCTCACCCAGCTATCTTCCAGCTTCCTCAACCTCCTTCCTGGTCACTTCTTTTTTTTTTTTTTTTTTTTAACTTTATTTATTTGCCTTGGTGTTTGCCTGGAACTGGAACTACAGACAGTTGTTAACTGCCATGTGGGTGCTGGGAATCGAACCCGGGTCCTCTGGAAGAGCAGACGGTGCTCTTAACCGCTGAGCCATCTCTCCAGCCCCTCCTGGTCACTTCTAATTGCTGCTGTTTTCCTAAACTTGCCTTAAAAACCTTCTTCGCCCAGCTGTATCCCATCCAAGTTAAGATTAAAGGCAGGAGCTACTCTATTTGGTAGTCAGCCTTGAACTCAAAGAAACACAGAAAAATCTCTGTCTCTGGAGTTATGGGATTAAAGGTGTGTGCCATTGGAGCCCAGTTGTTTGGCCTGAGATCCAGAACTCCTAAAGCTACCTCTGCCTAGATTTGACTTCAATATCTCTTGATATTCCTAGTTTTATTAAATATGTAACATATCACCACATCTTGGCTTATGAATCACTCTTCATCACTCCCTTCCCAATGTGAATATCATCTCCCAACAACCAAAAGTGACCTCACAGTCACTTTAAAGTACACTGCCTTGCTTAATTTCTTCACGGTCTGCATAGCAATGTGAAGTTTTCTGATACTCACATCACCTGCCTGCTCCAGCCCCTTCATACGGCTTATCATGGTCATGGCTGTATCCCCTATGCTTTCCACAAATCTTGACACATAGTCAGCACTTAGTCCATATGAGCTGAATAAACAGGTAATTTCAAGCTTAGGCCTAAGCTTTGACCCTTGGTGACTTAGAAAGAAGTTGTATCACATTCCTTTTGTTGCTGTGATAAAATGACTGGCCAAAGGCAACTTAAAGAAGCGTTCATTTGGGCCTAGGAGGGGGCATGGCATCGGACAGACAGCATGGGAGACGTCACATCTTCACAGCAAGAAAGAAGCACATGGAGCAAACTAGAATGGAGGAGAGGCGGTGAACTCCCCAACCCACACCCAGTGAAGTACCTTCTCCAGCAAGGCTGTACCTGCAGGCTCCATAAGCCCATAAGCTCCTTAAATGATGCCACCAACTTGGAACCAAGTGCTCAATTCAGAGTCTGGAGCACCAAAGAGGTCTTGACTGTTCTTACAGTGAAAAAGGATCAACATCACCATAGCCAACTCAACTGACTTGGGATTATAAGACATTGATCCCGGATTCATTGAAAAACTCCATTTACCTTTTTTGAAAGGCTATTCTTTGGATGAGAAATCTAAAAAGAGCTCCAGAGTTCCCCTGGGAGAGTCTGCTGACCTGACGGCCTGACTCTTCTGTCCATGTGAATTTCCCTCTGCCAAGTCATGAAGATGAGGCATCTCTATTGCTAGGACTCCAGAACCCAGGGAGTAACCCAGCATGAGCTCCAGCATGACTTCTCTGCACAGGCAAGACAGCTATGCAGAGGAACAGCTTATGCAAAGGACATCTGCACAGCAACGAGATAGTTATTGCTAAAGTATAGCTATTATCCAGGAATGTGTACCCCAGTGGCCTGTAAACCCCCGAGCCCCACCCCCTAAAAGTTTCCATTTCTACCAGGTGGGTAATGTAACACCATTGGTCTACCGTCAGTTTAGCAAGCCTGCATCCATGGGCTTTTGTTCAAGTCTTCCCTTAAAAGGCACAACTGAAGCCTAGCATTGCTCATGCTGTTGTCTCAACAGTTAGAAGTCTGGGACAAAAGGATTGCCATGAATTCAAGGCTAGAGTGGCTACATAGTTACACTCCAGCCTGAGCTACAGTAAGATTTTGGCTCAGAAAGCAGAAAGGTAGATGGGTGGATAGACAGACGGATATAACTTTGACATAAGTATTTGGATGACACCGTTTCTATGTTTGACTCCATCTGTGTATAATATGCCAAACTAAGTGTGCTGACATGAAATAAAAAAGATTTTAATGCATTTTTTTGTTCTAATAAATAGAAAATTATCTGAATTTTGCAATGAAAAGAAGTTTATTATTAACTGAGAGAAATAGCAGTCAAGAGAGCTTGTGCTAACCTTTCCCTTTAGAAAAGCTTTGTGAGGAAGTCTTTAAGAAACTGCTGAAATTTCTTGAGTCCATGTGTCCTAAGAAGTTTGATATTTTGTGTTTCTGAATCAACTGTTGACATGTAAATGACAAAATTCCATTAATGCTGTTCTTCAGTCATTTCATAGTCAAGCTAGATTTACTCCAAAAAGGAGAGGAGGAGGGGGAGGGAGGG
>PVIH01022281.1:0-14104 GCA_004025045.1 Sigmodon hispidus | reverse complement strand
GCAGTCTGCAAGGTCTGGGGTGGGTAGGAACTGCCTTCCTGCCTGCTGAGAGCAACATCAGCAATGCTGAAACTCATCCTTCTGTTTGGTCCTGTGGTGCCATATGGTTTCATAAAGTATAGCGTGTGAACCCTGTCAATCTGAGGTTAGACAAATTCTTTGCTCTGTGGCAAGGAGAGAAATGTGTCTTGCATGGATAAATTCCTTCTTTACCACTGGCCTCTATAGACTTTGACTAATCAATGGCAGAGTGTTGGGTTTGAGGCCTCTCCTGTCCGGGAGTTAGCGTGGTTTTAAGAAAAGTCATTTAATATAGCTGTTGTCGGGAGGTGGTAGTTTCAACAACGACTAAATACCCACAGTGTTTTGCAGTAATGTCTAAGGAGAATCTAGGATCATGATTTTTAACCCTTTCCAGTAAGTCATTGGAATTTTCACAACTCAGACGTCCAGTCGGAGCACCTGAGTAAAGCTGTGCCCCTCTACTGATGCCTGGAAAGGAGCGAAACTTCCAGAAGCAAGGCTTACAGGAAAAGAGCAAAAAGCAAGCCTAAGGCCCTTGCATTGCTGTGGACGAGTGCAATGTCATCCTGGCCCCAGCTGATCCCAGGGTCACAGTCCTGTACACATAAGGAGGCTCTCACAGGCTATGAAGTCCACTGGGTTGAAATCCAACTTCAAACACCGCCACTTCTTCCGGGCCACCACCCTCAGTTCCTGTCTGGCTAGGCAGCCCTCGTCAAGGTGCTTCGTGCCCACCACGGCTTTCCCTCTGTCGGGAGTGCTGCAGCCAAGGGGCCCTACCCCGCTGAGTCGGCGCTCAGCGCACCTGTTCCCCAGGACTGAAGGGCGCCACGCAAGAAGAAGCAGCTTTCCCGGATTCCGCCCAGGGGGAGCAGAGGGGCCTCTAGTTACCTTAGCAACAAGCTCTTCCCACAACCTCCCGCCCTCCTTCCCACTCCTCAACTTTCCAAGTTTTTGGAAGCCTGTTCGCAAAGGAGCAACAGGGGGGATGACCCAGCTGGAGTCCCTGCCTGTCTGGACTGCAGCCCGCGAGAATCTGGCTAGTAGCAAAGCCCCTTGACAATAGGATGGAGTGCAGAGACGGCCAAACAACAGTCTCCTCCCAAGATTGGGAAGGTTAAGAAAATGGATGCAGAACTTGTCACCCTGGGGATGAAGGAGGGGAGAAAAGCAAGGCTTTGGGAAAAGGGACAGATGAAGGTAGAGACAGAGGTTGGGGAGTGGAGATGGAGGTAGACTGACTCCAGCAGCGAAAAGTCAGGCACTGCCCTGAGGGGTCAGGCAAGAAGCAACAGATACCCAAGCCAAGAAATAGGGAAGGAGTGTGGTGACAAGACTCTCCCGGTGTCCCCAGGTTCCAAACCAGGAACAAACTCCTCCCCGAGAGTCCCGAAGCGAAGGAAAACAACATCGTGCAGAGCCCTCCTCCACCTCATCCCCGCAGAAAGCAAACTCTTGCCAGCGGCCACCTGCCACTGCCAGCCGAGAGATGGATGTGGAGACGCAGACGGAGGGACTCACCCTGGATGTTAGGGGGCTTTCTCTTCCGGGCCATCCTCAGTCTGGTCCCTTCCCCCCGGCCCGCAGCGCAGAGTCTCCTGCCGGGCGCAGCCCCTGGAGCTCCGGCCACCTGGGTTCAGGAAGCTCTTTGTGGCAGTGAGAGCATGTGCCAGGCGGCAGCGGAGGCGGCCAGGCTGCGGGCTCGGCTCCGCTCGGCTCTGCTGCGCGGGCGCAGCCGCCCCTCCGCTGCCCGCTGCCAGCCCCCCGCAAGCGCTGCGGTGGCCGCGGTGGCCCACTCTGCTGTGCGGCGGCGTCTCTGCTGGAGGGCGCAGCGCGGGGTCCGCGGAGCGCCAGCCCAGTGCCCACCTCCCTTGATTACACGCCCGCCCTCCCCCACGTGCCCTCCTCCCCATGCGCCCAGCCCTCTGTCCCATGGGCGCTGCTAGCCCCGAAACGGCGCCCTCGTCCAGCAACAGTGGTAGAGTCTGGGGACAACAGTGACATTCCATCCTGCAGGATAGGAGGAAGCTGATGGAGCAAGCCCCAGTCCGGCGTTCTTGCCTCCCAAGGACAAGAATGGTCCCCCAGCCAATCGAGACAGGATCTGTCCATCACCGGAAAGCAACCTGCGAGGTACTTCTTCGCAGACTCCTCTGGGATGGCCAGCCCGAATCACACCTGGAGGATGAGTCCTGTCTCGGCTGCTTCAAGCCATCCAGAAGGGATGGTAGATTGAAGGACTCACAGGAAGAGAAAAGTGAACTCCTACAAATAACCTGTCCCCAGACCCTGACCTTGCTCAGGCACAGCTCGACATCGCTCTGTGGGGCTGCCAGGAAAGAGCAAAGACAGTTCACCAATCCGTGTTGGAGGGTTCAGTGATTGCTTGATCGTGTATAGGAACCCTATTGCCCCATTCTTTCTCACTCTGGTCTGGAGCACCTCTTAGCACTTTCCTGCTTCTGGAACTGTCCCCCTCTTGAATGGGACAAGAAGGTATCCTGCCTGCTACTGCCCCGAGATAACACGAAAAGTGAAAAGCTAACGTTTAGGGCTGATCTGAAAAGATAAAGGAGCCAGGGCAGAAGCAGCCCTAAGTAGCATATGTCTAGGATCCAAGTACTCAGGAGGCTGAGTGAGGCAGGAGGTGAGGTGTAGAGGTGACTTATCACCCGAGAACACATTTCCAATTCACATTTTTCTTTCTGTGCTCCTAAGTATAGCTTGAAACACAATCTGACTTTCTAAATATCCAGTGATTACAATTCAATACCCATAGCCAAACAAAGGTCATCCCAGCTCTAGTGTAGCAGAAAGAAAAGACACCAGAGTCAAAAGCCAGTGATAAGATCTGACCTAGTGATGTTACAGGTCTGTGAGGCTGGATGAGTCTTTTAATTCTTCTGGTTTTGTTTTCCAGTCCTGTCAAATGTCATATCACAGACTGAGATATTTAAACCAAGCATGGTGACTCAGATCTGTAATGGGAGCACTTGAGAGGCAGAGACTTGGTCTACCTAACAGATTCCAGGCCAGCCAGGACTACACAGGAGACCCTGTCCAAAAGAGAAAACAAAACCTAATAACAGACTGTGATGACTAATTAATCTTAGTTTTCAGTTTGTCATCAACTAAAACCTAAGCTGTTGTGCGGGCCTATGAGGGATTTTCTTAATCAGATTATTTGAAGTGGGAAGACCCGCCCTAAATCTGGACTGCACTTTCTGCTGGCAGCCCTGATTGCCAAGTTCACTTAGTCTGTCACCAAGGCTCGTATTAGAGCCACCTTCAGGATTCCAGCACAGACCAAAGACTAGTAGCTCTCCAAGAACCCTCCAGGCTTTACCTCCAGATTGGAACTCCTGAGATCCAACCTGGTGACCTGAGGACTGCCAGCTTCCTGGCCTCCCTGATATAAAACAGCCATGGTGGATTACCTGGACTGTCTCCTATCAGCCAATCTCATAAACCCCATACCCAATAAATAGTCCTAGAGAACCCTGACTTACACACAGATGTGGTCACAAGTTTCTGGCCCTGGCTAGCACTGAGGTCCAAACCCACAGTACTGTGGCCACTTATAAAATAATTAACTTGGAGGCTAATATTATAGCAACTGCTGGCCAGTAGTGCAGGCATATTACTGACTAGATCTTATGCTTAAATTAATCTATAGTTCATATCTGTGTTTAGGCATGTGGTTTGGTACCTTTGCCAGTTTGGTCGATGTCTTTTTCAAAGACCCCACATCAGCTCTCAGATCCAAACTACTTCATCTCTAAAGGCACCTATTCAAGCATTCTGCCTCTGTTCCATTGATTACTGAATAGAATATTGATTACAAGGTCTAGACTCGAATCACTTTATTGAATGAGCTGCATTTCAAGCAAAACTCTTAAATATTATGACTTTTAATTTATATCAATGGCAAATAGAAATGAAAGAGTTCACATTTTAAACATTAGAGATCAGCCAAACCTAAAAATAAGATATCTCCCTCCCATCTAACTTAATTACAGGACTAGCAAACAAGGCAAAGATTGAATTAGCTGACGCATATTAATAGCATTCACACCAGAGTTGTGTCATGATCCTTGGTTTGCTTTTGGAAGCAAAGCTGAGGTTAATTTTTAAAGAGTTTTAATATAGATGTGAGCTCAGATGCAAAGCAAGAGGGGGTATAAGAGAAGATTGGTAGCACACACCAGTGGCCAGGGCCTCTACAGAGGGGGGATTATGACCTACCCTTTAAAGGCTAGTAGCCATCCTAAGAGGGGACAGAGCTTTGCAAGGGATGCTGAGCTGGTGACAACAATGCGCCCACAGCTGTATCAGTGCAGGAAAGGAGGCTGAGGGTTCAAAAGCATCCTCTGCCGTACAGTGAGTGTGGACTCCCAGCCAGCCTCAGTTACATGAGGCTCTGGCTCACAGAAGGGAAATCCTACCAAACTCCTGTCCCAGCAGGCAAGGAAACAGCAGGGACCCTCGCTGGAAAGAAATGGGGGATGGGGGGGGGGCAAAAACACCATAAATGTCCAGACAGGGTTTGGCAAGATAAAACAAGAAAAGGAACTGGGACAGGAGTGCCTGAGGGAGAGGAGGTGGACAGCAGACTTATCTAGAACCAGAGAAAAGTAGCTCACCAGAGTGGTATAGACCACACAAGAGCCAGGCTCTCAATCAGTTACTTCTCCTTCCCCAAGGGAGTCTGGAGGGGCCAGGGGGGAGAGATTGCTATTAGGGGTAGTAAGTAATGTGGAAAAGGAAACATTCAAACTGGTGACTGTCTGTCAGGTATGATGGCACATGCCTTTAATCCTGGCACTCAGGTGTAGTAGTTGGGGGCAGAGCTGGGAGGATCTCTGTAAATTCTAGGCCTAGAGACAGGAGGATTTTTGTGAATGGCAGCCTGATCTACATAGGCAGTGTAGCCTGGCCTACCCTTGAGGTCCAGACTGCCTGCAGTTGCTTGGTCCCAAATAGTCACACAAAGGCTTCTCGCTAACTAGCTCTTGCATCTCAGCTCAACCCATTTCTATAAACCCGTGTTTTACCACTTGGCTCGTGGCTTACCTGAACTTTTACATCTTGTTTTCTCAGGGGCAGTTTGCAGTGTCTCTGCTAACCCCACCCTTCTTCTTCCCCTGTATCTATGCTAGGATTTCCTGCCTGTCTCTAAGCTGCTTTCCTATAGGCCAAAACAGTTCCTTTATTATCCAATGGTAATTCACAGCATAGAGAAAGACATCCAACATCAAGGCAGTTCCAGGCCAATAGGCCTACCAATAATTGGTCTAAAACAAGGAAACAAACAAACAAACAAACCTGGAAACAATAGACTCAGTGGACTCAATAGACAAAAGAAAAATCTAAATGTTTGTATCTGAAGGAAACAGGGCACTTATGGGCTGTGGGATTATGCTCTTGTACATTGTAAATATTTATTTGTTCCTCCCACTGGCTTAATAAAATGCTGATTGGCCAGAAGGCAGACAGGAAGCATGGGCAGGGCTACCAGACTAAGAAAACTCTGGGAAGAGGAAAAGCAGGACAGAGATGCCAGAGAGACACAGAGGAAGCGGGATGAGAATGCTGCTCTGAGAAAAGGCACTAAGACACATGGCTAATCATGGGTTAGTTTAAAAGTAAGCATTAGCAAGTAATATACCTGAGCCACAGGCCAAACAGCATGTAATCAATGTAAGCCTTTGTGTGATTATGTGGGACTTAGCAGCTGCAGGTCCTGGGACTTGGTGGGATGAGAAAGTTCATACTACACCATGTGTGAAGATTAGAAAATATCACAGACCAAAACAAGGTACAGTAATGTGTATGCATAGAAATACCATATGGAACCCATCACAATGTACTAAATAAAAAAAAATCTTCCAAGTGTGTTTTAATGTAATGAAAATAAAGTGCAATAGGTGGGCAGAATCTAACACAGAAAACATATACTAATAGACTGAGGCTGGATAATGAGTTCTGGGTCAGTATGGGGCACAGAGTGAGATCTGGCCTCAAAACAAAGAAACAAAACCACATATTAAAATATCAGGAAGCGATAGAATTCCCTCTATCTCCTGAAGATTGAAACAGAAAAAAAAAAAAAGCAAACAGAAGTTATCCACCCACAGCTGAGCAACTAAGAAAATTCATCTAAAATTCATCCCCATACAAAACAGAGAGGGCTAGCATGGGGCACATAACCTGAATCCTAGTACTCACTTACAAGGCAGAAGTAGGCAGATTTCTCTGAGTTTGAGGTCAGCATGGTCCACAGGGAATTCTAGGTCAGATGAACTACATGGGAAGACTGTTTAAAACAAAATTAACAGAGAAAAAAAGACCACCCCCACAAACACAATATCAGCAAAAATAAATAAATAAGAGCCATGTGGGATTAAAGGTGGTAGTAGCAGGTAGCTGTTCTGAATATAATAATGACTGTAACATAGTCTAGCCTGAGCTACAGTGTGAGACCTTGTTTCAAAGAAACAAAGGTAATCAAAAAGAAGTTAATGGGAACATGAAATCCATTTAAAAATAAACTAATAAAGTGAGAGTGTTGGGGTTGTGGGGATGATGGCTTTTGCAGAGCAGTTTGGTGGCTGCACCCACACCAGGCAGCTCACACCGCCTGTAACTGCCTTCCATAGGGTTCAGCGCCCTCTTCTGGCCTCTGAGGGCACTGCACTCATGTGTACAAACGGTATAGTCACATATACATAATTTAAAATGCACAAAAGATATTTTATTTATCTTCAGTTTTTGAGACTACGATATAATTAAATTATCTCTCCCTTTGCTTTCTTCCTTCTGAGCCCCTACCATATTTCCCTCTTTGTTCTTTTTCAAATTAAAGTTTCTAAATATAACCCCCTCAGTCTATAGACTGTTAAATGTATATTTTCAGGGCTGACCATTTGGTATTGGGTACCCACGTGGTGTGCTCTCCCCAGGAGACTGTTTCTCCCGCTCTCGATTTTCCATAATAAGTTCTTTGTGTAGAGCTGAGACCTCGTAGGCTTTCCACTATCCACACATCAATTGTTTATGTTCTCGTTAGTGCAGTCATGCTGACAAAACTTTTGGGTGGAGCTTCTGACATTCTCAGGAGACAGAGTCTCACAGCAAACTCTGGGTCCCTCTGCTTCTTACACATAATTAAAAATACACTTACGTACTTTTAAATGAAAAGATATAATAAAGGTTTAAAAGTGAAGGAGCTGCCCACTAAAGCTAAAATAAAGCTTTGGAAGTAAAATCAAGTTACATGTTCAGCTGCTTTTTTTTTCTTTCCTGGGGGGGCCCACGCCCCTAATTTCTCCGGTTACTGTTTCCCAGCACCAGAGTGGGCGGGTGTTGGGGACTAGGGGCAGTTTTGTCAGGTGTAGTTGTAATCCTCGAAGGTTCCACGAGGTGGCAGTAGTGCAACGCCTTATCCTTTATGGGTTTCTCTGGAACCTCATGTATTTTTGCCTGGCTTGCCTGGAATTTAGGGATCCTCTCCTCTCCGCCCAAGTCCTTCAAGCAGTACATTTGGTTAGGATCACTTCCACAGAATCCTTCTAAACTCTCAAAGGCATGCAGCGGCATGGAAAGAAGTACAGCCTCATGCCCACAGCACCGCCCCTTCAGAGCATTCACTAAAGATGCTCAAACACCTGGAGACCACACGAAACTCCCCCTGGTGACTGCAATGGAAGAGTCCTCCTTCCGTTGTAGAGGGGGGTTATGTGCCTACCATATTTCGTCGTTTTAGAATACTATCACCGAGCTATCAAGTCCAAGCTGAGGAACAGGTGAGATGAAAAAGTGTCCTCTGCTCACGATTGCTTTTACTTTTGTTGGCTCCTAAACAGTCAATAAACTGATTGTGACAAAAATAAGACTAAAGTGGCCAGTGGGTGCTGGCACCTTATTGACATCCATCCAGGGAAGCTCTCCTGGGGTACGGCAAGACAGCAACCTTCCAGTTGTCCAGGTCCGGGAAGGATGCACACCTGGTGTTGCATGCTCCTGTGATGCCAATACCCAGAAACAGCTGAGACTTGCCCTCCTGCTAAACCTAATGCACTCCCCTTCTCTAACCGGCTGTGTGGTTTCCTTGGAGTCTGTTGGGAAGTTTCTACAAACAGCATTTACTCTTTTCCCATGAAATGAGTAGTGGGGGAAAGAAATGCAGATGCCCCTCACCCTCTCTTCCCCATTTCCTCTCTCTTTCCCCGCCCCCAACTAGAACAATGGTTCAATTGGTAAAGCCCTTGCTTTGCAAGCTTAAGGATTTGAGTTCAGTTCCCAGACTCTGTATTGGAACAAACAGGAGTAGATGTGGTAGGGAATGAGATTCTAGCTGACTCAGCAAGTTCCAGGACAGTACTTCTGTCGTCTGGTCTACACACACACACAATTTGTCTTCTTCAACTTTTTGTGCCATTGGCTTACACTACAGCCAGCAAAACTAGTTCCAGACCTTTGAAGTTCCACTGTGCATGATCTGGTACCTTCCTTTGGGGTGAGCCTCAGGTGTCTTTTCATTGTGACCCTTTGGGGCCCCCACACTCTGCCTTGCATCAGTGCTGTCTGTGGTTGCATAAGGCAGAGAGCATGTCATCTATCTGTATCACTGACAGTAATAGCATCGACCCACTGAAGGTTTTAAAAAGCCCACTCACAAGTGCTTGAGAAGTTGCGTTTGTGATGGATAAGCTCTTCCATCTGAATACACACACCCCACCAGCAGTCCTGGGGATACGACACTGTGTCAGCATTTCACTTATCTTACATCTGAGACTGAGTTCTTTAAACATGTAAGGCATTTCACCCACACCTCTTCACGACTGCTCCCAATGAACACTCCGTAAACACTGAAATAACCCAGCTATGCATATTAAGAACTCCTCCACTCTTTTTTTTTTAATTGTGTTTTGTATCAGGCTGAACTAAAGAAAGTCAGGTAAGAATTCCGAGAGAATTTATAGATTATCCATTAGAGAGTATTCATTCCTCACGGCTTGTCCCATTGCAAAGTCGTAAGTGCTGCCTCTGTCTCCCTCTAGTGTCCATTCTATTAACTGCACTTTTATTTCAAGTTCATTCTTGAGATTGTGTTTTGATGACACTTTTCCCTTCCTTTTTTTTCCTCTTAACCCTCTGGTACATCCCTCCTTGCTCTCCTTCAAATCCATGGCTTCTTCTTATAGTCAACTGTTATAGAATGCATATATGTATTTGTACATACATATATACTCCTTAATACAGCCATTTTGTCCTCATGATGTGATTTGTTATCAGGACTGACCTCTCGACATTGACAAGCAGTTGGTGTGCTCAATCATTCCTACTTATTCCAAACTCAGGAAAACTTCAGCTTTTAACATGCAACATATATCATCACTTACCGAACTTCAAGAGACTAAGGTTATTCAGAGGTAATATTTGCTTAATCTCTTGGATTCTGAAGCAATTGTGTCTGCGTGTAAGTTAGTTTTGGGTGGGAGAGATGACTCAGTAGTTAAGAGCACTGGCTACTCCTGCAAAGGACCTAGGTTTGTTTCCCAGCACCCACATGGCAGTCCACAACCATCTTCAACTCCAGCTCCAGGGTATCTGACACCCTCTTCTGCCCCCCACAGGCACAGGCGTGCATGTGGTACGCAAATATACATGCAAGCAAAAATCAAAACACATAAAAGAGAAGTAAATCAGTCTTTTCAAAATGCTTAAAGTATCCATATTTTGTTACATATATTTTATCATATTAAATACATGTTGACCCACACTTTTAATTTTAGCACTTGGAAGACAGAGGCACAGGGATTGCTGTGAGTTCCAGGACAGCCAAGACTACACAGTGAAACCCTGTTTCAGAAAAAAAAAAAAATGAAGTATACTGGGTCATGATGGTCTCTACTATGGTCTTCACACTAACCCTTGTGTGGAATCACCTTGGCTGTGGGATGACTTCACACCTCACCCAGTGCTCAGTCCATGGGCAATTTCTGACTGGTGAAGGGATGTAAGTCCCACTGTTTTATCTTAATTTGGAACAATACTCAGGGGCCACAGAGTTGCAGAGCTTTCCCAGGGTTTGCTGAGGAAGTGGTACCAGCCCCTCCGCCCACTACTATCTCCCTTGATTCTTAGAGGTGTGTCTCTCAAACCCAATCTCCGTCAGCAACCTGAGCACAGGTCCCCACTCCGAGAAGGCCCAGTGTAGGACATGGTGTGCATTGTATCCCACCAAGACGTATTTGTGCTTTTCATTTGTTTAGACTGGTTTGTTTGGAGACAGGGTCTCATGTAGAACAGAATGGCCTCAGATTCTCTCTGGAATTCCTGGTTCTGTTCCCTCTACCTCCTGAGTATGGACCCACAGGCACAAATCATTATGCCTGGTTTGCAGAGTTCCAGGGCCCCAGGCATGCTAGGCAGTCATTCTACCAGATCTGTGTCCTCAGACCCTCCACAAAGATTTCACAGGCAACCTAGAGATAGAGTGAAGGAAGGAGACCCAGGAACACTGCTAAGGACAGTTTGGAGAACAGACAAAGAATAGAAATGTGAAAACCAGTAAAACCGTCAATTTCAAAAGGAGGGGCTAGTTAGCAGTATTGAGTATCCTGATAAATGAAACAAAGAGGCTTGTCCATCAGGCCTTTCATCATCTCAGTTGCCTTCCTGAGACTGATGATTCCCTTTTATATAAGTGCCTTAGACACTTTGAACTGGTAGGTCGCATTACTGCAGACAGCTTAAACAGCAAGCAGCGATTTTTCACAGTTTTGAAGGATAGAAAGCCCAGGTTAGGGAACTAGCGTGATCAGGCTACCAGCATGTTTGAATTCCATCGAGATGAGTCTCTGGCCCCTTTTCTCCTGGCAGTCCAGGAATCACAAGGCACCTGACGGGACCTTGTGACCAGTTGGTAACAGAACAAGTTCTCCATATGCTACCTGTGTTCTAATTTTTCTCTCTTGACAAGGAGTGAACGTGCTCATCTTAAAGCACATTTTTTTCATTTGATGATGTCAGTTGATGTATCAAAACTAGAAATAATGTGAGCAGATAGAGAATTAAATTTGGCTTAAGAAAAAAAGGCTTCTTTTTTGATAAACCCAAACCCAGTGGATGGTGTGATCCTGAGATTCTCCCTGAGGCCACACACTCCCAGATCTGAAGTACAGCACTGCTGGTTCCGACCATGGCCCCCGACAGAAAGTGCCACTGCTTTGAACATCAGTTTCTTCATCTATAACATGTGTGGTGGTTTAGACAAGAAACGTTCCCCATAAGCTCATGCATTTGAGCTTTTGGGCCCCAGCTGGTGGCACCATTTGAGAAGATTATAGAAACTTTAGGGTGTGGATAAAGTATGAACTGAGAGTGGGGTTTGAGAGTGTTAGCCCTTACCCCACGCCCAGGTCACTCTCTGCTCTCTGTGTGCAGTTGAGATGTGACCTCTCAGCTCCTGCTCCTGTTACTATGCCTCTCCTGCCATTATGGCTGCTTCCTCTGGAACTCTGACTCAGTATTATCTCCTTCCTTCATAAGTCACTTTTGGTCACGGCGTTTATCACAGCAACAACAATGATTAGTGTAATACGAGATAATAGGACCACCCTGCAGAGTTGTGGGTGAGCTCATGTACCCTGTTGGGCTGCACAAGCGTGGGTGCTGAGTGTGAGCCCAGCACACACATGAAATCCCAGCTCTGCGGAAATGGAGACCAAAGCCTGTAGCTGAGTCGGTGAGCTGCAGTTTCAAAGAGAAACTGTCTCAGGAAATACGATGGAAACTGAGGAGTGCCCTGACATCAGCCTCTCACCCCCATTCATCTGTGCACAGACACACGCATGTGGGCATAAAAAATTCAAAAATGCACACACATACAAACAAAAGAACACCCAACTTACACATACAATAATTCAGAACAGTGTCTGTGAGAGAGTCAGAACTCAATGAACATTTATAATAATTATCACTCGGGCTGGAGAGATGGCTCAGAGGTTAAGAGCACTGTTGGTTCTTCCAAGGGTTCTGAGTTCAATTTCCAGCAACCGCATGGAGGCTCACAGCCATCTATAATGAGACCTGATGCTCTCTTCTGGTCTGCAGACAGAATGCCGTATACATAATAAATAAATAAATCTTTAAAAAATAATTATCACGGGGCTGGAGAGATGGCTCAGAGGTTAAGAGCACTGACTGTTCTTCCAGAGGACCTGAGTTCAATTCCCAGCAAAACCACCTGGTGGCTCACAACCATCTATGATGAGGTCTGGTGCCCTCTTCTGTAAAACTGTATGCATAATAAATAAATAAATCTTAAAAAAAAAATAATAATTATCACTCAAAAAAACTACTGATATCTAGTTATTTGCCATTTTGAAATGACAATAGTTATTAGACCATAGCTATATCCGATGTTATTTCAGTCTTCTCGATAATGTAGCTAGAAAACTCAATAGAAAGCTCCATGCCTATTTCTTTTCTTTTTTATTTATCATTTCTCTATTTATGTTTTATTTTTAAATAAAAAATTTCCATATCCACTACTGCTCCCTTTCCCATCCTTCCTCCCAGCCCCCCCTTCTTCCTTCACCTCCTCCTCACCCAACACTGCTTACTTCCCAGAGAAGGCAAGGAACCCTACGGTGAGTCAGCTCAGCCTGGCATATCCAGTTGAGGAAGGACTGATTCCCTCCCCCAAGTAGCAAGGCTGAGAAAGGTATTTTCCCTAGGAATGGGCTTTGAGAAGCCAGGTTATGGATCCAGGATAGACTCTCCCAGTGCAAGAGGCTCAGAAACTGCCCACGCCTTTTGGCTGCATCGATACTCAGGGGTCCAGATCCATTCCATGAAGGTTCGCCAGCTGTTGTTTTCAGAGTCTCCTGGGACCTAGGTCAATCAGCATAAAATTAATATAAGTGTCTGTGTTTATGCAGGACTGTGGGCCTGGACCATAGGCTGGACAGGTCAGAAACTTCATGCTGTACCTTCCCTTCATTTCCTCCAAGGGACATCTAGAGAAGGAAAACAGAACCAGGCATGGTGTCACACGCCCGTAGTCACTGCTACTGGGGAGGCAGAGCCAGGAGCATGTCCTGAGTCCAGCAGCTCTGAGCTGTAGCTCACTATGACAACTGGGTAAGTGCACTAAATTCTGCATCAGTCTGGCGACCTCCAAGGAGAAGTAAAAGAAACCAAGTAACCAGATAGACAAATAGTGTTTGCTGAAGGAAAAGACCATCTCTTTAAAATCTTAGAACGCAAGTTCTCAGTTTGTGGGTTTCAACTCCTTTGAGAGTTGAATGACCTTTTCTCAGGAGTTGCATATCAGATATTTCCTTTATTGTTCCTAACAGTAGCAAAATTACAGTTATGAGAGTAAAGTGGCAATGAAAATAATTTATGGCTGGGGGGTCACCACAATCTGAGTATCTGTGTTAAAGGGTCATAGCATTGGAAAGGCTGAGAAGCACTGGCTTAGAAGAAAGTCTCTCTTAGGTAAAGAGAACTAGGCTCTTCCAGGCAGGCCTTCCTGGGGAATACTGTATAGCCTGATAGTTGTTTATGTAGTTAGAACAAGAAGAATCAAAGACCGGGTTCATAAGGTATCACCATACACAGAAAATGCTTAGCTTTTCTCAGGTTCAGAAGGCTAACAAAAGAAGATACCAGTGTGAGTAAATATTAGCAAAATTACACCCAGATGGTGAAATGACTGTCCTAAGGTTATGCAGGTAGCTCACGGAAGGGGAGTGGTTACTGTTTGCTACTGGTCCTTGGAACTGAAGCTCTTCAGCTCGTGATGCACATGATGATGATGATGCTGATGCTGGAGATGATCTTGATGATGTCATTGAAGAGGTAGAAGATTCAAAATCAAAATCAGATACCAGCACTCCTCTGTCTCCAAAGGTCACCTGTAAAGCTCCAGTTACAACAGAGTTTTCTGTCAGGGTGGATTTTATCTAAAAAAAAAAAAAAAAAAAAAAAAAAAAAAAAAAAAAAAAAAAAAAAAAAAAAAAAAAAAAAAAAAAAAAAAAAAAAAAAAAAAAAAAAAAAAAAAAAA
>PVIH01022280.1:0-27582 GCA_004025045.1 Sigmodon hispidus | reverse complement strand
GCTCCTCCACTCCTCCAGCTCCTCCGCTCCTCCACTCCTCCAGCTCCTCCACTCCTCCAGCTCCTCCACTCCTCCAGTTCTAGGGGATCAGATGCTTCTAGCTTTCCTAGGTTCTCATAGACACATACACATAGAGGGGGAAGGAGAAAGGAGAGAGAGAGAGAGAGAGAGAGAGAGAGAGAGAGAGAGAGATCACGAGACCACACACAGAGTTAAATATAGTCTCAGGAAGCAGACTTGTAGTTCTGGATCTAAAGCCATTGACCAGTGCTTCCTCCTCTTCTACCCCATTCCCTGACACTGTTTTTCCTGCTTCCTTTTTTTGTTGATATTGTTGTTTACTTTGTTTTTTGTTTTTTTTTTGTTTTTGTTTTTTTTTTTTTTAAAAAAAACTTTATTTATTTATTATTTATTTATTTGCCTTGGTGTTTGCCTGGAACTGGAACTATAGACAGTTGTTAGCTGCCATGTGGGTGCTGGGAATCGAACCCGGGTCCTCTGGAAGAACAGCCAGTGCTCTTAACCGCTGAGCCATCTCTCCAGCCCCTACTTTGTTTTTTGAAACAGGGTTTTTCTGTGTAGCCCTGTTTATCCTGGAACTCAATTTGTAAATCAGGCTGGCCTTGAACTCAGAGATCCACCTGTTTCTGCTTCCTGAGTCCTGGAATTAAAGGCATGCACCACCTCAGGGTTGAGGATGTAGCTTATTGATAAAGCATTTCTTTATTTTTTAAATATTTATTTATTATGTATATAATATACAAAAGAGGGCACCAGATCAAATTATAAGTGGGTGTGAGCCACCATGTGGTTGCTGGGAATTGAACTCAGGACCTCTGGAAGAACAGTCAGTGCTCTTAACTGCTAAGCCATCTCTCCAGCCCAAGCATTTCTTTACACGTGTTTTCTCACCAGCATCTTATAACAAAGCCCCTTGAAGAGGTGGGTGTGATGGCAGTTGCCTGTAATACCAGTACTCAAGAGCTAATAGCCAAGGATACTGAGTTCAAGGCCATCCTGGATGACCCTGTCACAAATAAAAAAGGCAACTCATTGCATAGAAGACAATGGATGTACATGACAATCTTAGGACCAAGGACTTATTTCAAGAATATGTAAAGAACTAGGGATGGGGCTCAATGCTAGAGCATGTACCTGCTGCACAAGTTAAAACTTTAGGTTTGATCCCTACCCCAAATCATCAAAAGAGATAGAGACAGACAGACAGAGAGCCTTTGTGTGTTTTGGGAAGCAGGAAAAAAAAAAAAAAAAAAAACTTGGCTGGGGTAAGCAGACTTGGGGACAGTGGGTGTTCCAGTTTGGAGGTAGCAGTGAACAGCAAAAGGAAGAAAAAGGTGAGTTCCAGGGTCTGCAGAGACCCTCAGATCCATGTGAGCTGGTGCTCTGTAGAGGCAGGATGTGGGGTCTCCTGGCTGAAGAACGGTAGACTTCCATGTTCTGACTCTTTGAAGACCTGCCTCCCGCTCACCACCACTGACACTTCCTTGCTTCCTTCCCCACAGAGGCCGAAGTGTCCAGATGTGACCTTGTTTGGTCCTATGTGACCTTTCTCTGCCTCTTGCCCCCGCCATTCTCTCCAGATCTCCCTCTGAAGAGAAAAGTGTGGCCAGGGGTAGATGGGGACACACAGTAATTCAAAAAGAATGAGGGCGTCTAGGGAGGAACCTACTATTATTGTTTTGCTAAATGACCATGTTGCCAAGCTGCCTTTTAAATATTTATGTGTATACCCATGGATTTGTGCTCCTCTCTGGGTTGGTCAGTGAAGCTCAGAAGTAGTCAAAGTGCTGAGGAGTGACTCGGTGCTCAGCCCTAAATGGACATCTATACTAACACTCCCTCCTCCGTATGCCCACTCAGGTTCAGGGAACATCTTAGGAGACTGTTGTGTGTGCACGTGCGGGAGTGTAAAAGCAGAGCTGTGGAAGGCTATCTTCTGGATATGACATCATCACTACACTCAAGAACTAATAGAGTGCTTGAACTTGTGGTTACTGCACAAGATTAAGTCAGTCAAATTTTTGGAATGGATAAGGGAGAGGCTCATGAAATCCTCCACTCCTAGCTGAGGAACTATTGGTAGCCAGTATCTGGTGGGGAAGGGAAGGGAAGTTCTCTTTGTGAGTGCAGCCTCTGGTAGGTTGCCCATGTTCCAGGCTGTAGCCCCACACCCAAGCACATTATGGGTTGTGCTAACCTGGCTCATTAGCTTATTAAAAAGGGGGTTGATAGGCTAGAGAGATGGCTCAGAGGTTAAGAGCACTGACTGTTCTTCCAGAGGTCCTGAGTTCAATTCCCAGCAACCACATGGTGGCTCACAACCATCCATCTTGAGATCTGATGCCCTCTTCTGGCACACAAGCATAGTGGAGGCAGAATGTTGTATACATAATAAATAAAAATCTAATAAATAAGGGGCTGGAGAGATGGCTCAGCGGTTAAGAGCACCGTCTGCTCTTCCAGAGGACCAGGGTTCGATTCCCAGCACCCACATGGCAGCTAACAACTGTCTGTAGTTCCAGTTCCAGGCAAACACCAAGGCAAATAAATAAAATAAATAAAGTTAAAAAAAAAAAAGAATTTAAAAAAAAATCTAATAAATAAATAAATAAAATAAAATAAAAAGAAGGCTGAGCATGAGGTTGGAGAGGGACATATTGTGGGTTGGAAGGGGATTTGAAAAGAGGAGTAGATATGATCAAAATATATTGATTATATATATATATAATTTCTAAATAATAAATACATTTTTAAAAAAGCAAGGTACAGGGGTGTGTCCTTTCTAAAACTCCTGGCTACATCATTTTTATCATAACTGTGGTTACTAAGCACATCTATTGAACTTTTGCCATAACCTGTGAAGACCTTACCATGCATAATTATACAGCACTCAAGAATGTTCCAGAACCCTAGGCTTCATGGGTAGTCAGCAGCTGAACCAGCCTCCAGTATGCTTGCAACTCTGGGACATCCAGCCTCCTGTGGTTCTGCTCCCAAAGAGAATACCATGCCAGGTGCCCAAGGGACCTTTGAAACCTACTTATCCAATTTATACCAACTGTCCCTCTGCTTTGTGGCTTGGCATTCTTGCACTGACTGTTCTTCCGGAGGGCCTGAGTTCAATTCCCAGCATCCACATGGCAGCTAACAACTGTCTATAATTCCAAGATCTGACACCCTTACACTGTTATACATGCAGGCAAAATACCAACACACATATATTAAAAGGAAAAGAAAGGCAGCTTCCCCTCCCCCACCCTCCTAGTTCCTCCATCTTGGGAACCTAGAAGGCAGGAAAGTAAAGAGATTAAGAATCCAGCTTGGAAGAGTTAGATCCTGGTTCACCAAATCAGAGTCCTTCATCACTCGAACTCCAGCAATAGCTGTGATGCCAGGGACAAGAAAAACAGTGACACCCCTTAAGGTAACTCCACTGCCTCAGACTAAGAAGCGGTTGCAACTATGGGAGAGGTAGACATATTGCCATAGGGTCTACACTCAGAAAAAATCACTCAGGTCCAAGGAGCTCATGTGTGGAAGGCTTTGAAATACTTGCCGGGGCTGGAGAGATGGCTCAGCGCTTAAGAGCACCGGCTGCTCTTCCAGAGGTCTCGGGTTTGATTCCCAGCACCCACATGGCAGCTAACAACTGTCTGTAGTTCCAGTTCCAGGCAAACACCAAGGCGATTAAATAAATAAAGTTTAAAAAAAAAAAAAAAAAAAAAGAAATACATGCCATCTAAGGAGGACCCTCGCTCAAACTCCTCACTTGCAAAAGGGGACAACCCAAATGAGAATGGTTGCCGAGAGACAGGTGCCTTTCTCTGTCCCTAAAGAGAGAAGCTTCTGCATTTCCACAGTCTAGTTGCTGTAAGCCACACTTCCATTCAGGTGCCATAGATTCTTTTCTACATTACTCTTGGAGAAATATGGCAGATGCCCTACTTAGAGCGCAAGCTGACAGCCACAGCCACTGAATCACAATCTGACCTCCTCTGGCACCTCTTATATTACCATCTATCTATCATCTATCATCTATCTATCTATCTATCTATCTATCTATCTATCTATCTATCATCTATCTATTCTCTCTGTGTGCACATGTTTGTGTGTGTACATGGAGTTTAGAGGTCAATGTCAGATACGTTCTTCTGTACTCCACCTTGTTTTTTTGAGGTAGGGTATCTCCTATCTCCTTGCTTTGGCGCTCACTGATTTGGCCAGACTGTCTGGCAACAAGTCCCAGGGATCTTCTAGTCTCTGTCTCTCAGTGATAGAATTACAGACATGTGCTATTATACACAGCTTTTTTACATGAGTGCTGAAGATCAAACTCAGGTCCTCATGATTAACACGACAAACACCTTAATAACTGAGCCATCTCCATCCCATTGCCATCTCCATCCCATTTATTTTTTTTTTTATAAAGCAAGTCCTCTTGCTCTGCTTGATCAAAAGAAATTTATTTTTAGATTTATTTAATTTATGTGTATGACCTTTAATCCCACAATTTGGGAGGCTCAGATATTATTATTTATTATCATTATTATTTTTTTGTTTTGTTTTTGTTTCTTGAGACAGGGTTTCCCTGTGTAGCTTTGGAACTTGTCCTGGAACTCATTCAGTGGACCAGACTGGCCTTGAACTCACAGAGATCCAACAGTCTCTGCCTCCCAAATGCTGGGATTAAAGGCATGGGACACCACTGCCCAGCTTCAAATTTGACTTCTTTACTTCGTGAAATCTACTTTTATTCTCCCAATAACTATGGCAATCCAATGAACCCGACTTTAACCGTGTGTTTCTTAGCAGACCCCCGTCATTGTTCCTAGCTTGCTCTCCCTCCTATTCTTTCCATCTGTTTTTAACCCAAGTTGCTCAAGAGCTTACTTATTTTCTTTCTTTCTTTTTTTGTTGGCTTCTGTTGCTTACACTGAGCGCCTACCTACAGCACTTGAATGAACACAATCCCAAAAGGGCAAAATAAAAATAGCCAATTGGTCGATAATAGAATGGGAAAGTTTGTAAAGACAGAATGGGCAGGCAGGGGTCCATGGAGTACTGGAGTGATGAAGAAGCCTGGGAAATTTTCAGGGACCTGTGATTGCTTTCAAACAATGCATGTGGCTTTTCCAGGAGGGGACAGGAAGTTTTGGCCAGTGCCCAAACGGAGGCTACTGTTTACTGAAAACCTCCTCTTCTGGATTCTCCTTATGTGAGAGGTAAGGCACCTACTCACAAGGAACTTCCTCCAGCGGGCTGTTTACAGAAACTCCCACCCTAGTGAGGGAGCATTAGGTCCCGATTGTGCTACCAAACCTCCCCAACACCGCATGAGTGTTCCTTTCTGCTTAGGCTTTTTGTTGCTGGTATCGATTGTTGCTTTTATTGGCAGACTGTGTACCAAAGTAAAAATAAACACAGGAGTTTGTACAGGGAGACAGTGAAGGGCTTTCTGTGTCTCCAGGGCCTGGGGAAGCCTTACTGGGAGACCCAGGGGTCGACCCAGTCCCTGCTGCTTAGTGCAGCTCTGCAGCTCAGATAAGGATGTTTGTTATCCGCGTCCTGCCCTTTCCAGGGCGGACAGCTGTGGGTGGATAGCTGTGGTCATCCTCACATACTCAATTCATAGCTGCTGAATGACATCCAAGCAGGGCTGTCCAGGAAGCTGCGATCTTAGGCTAGAACAGCAACCACACCTCTCTGTCCATTTTCAAGGGCAGCTGCCTCAGCTGGCCAATCACTACAATTTGGGGTCAAGGGTATGGGTCTGAAAGAGTGGGCAGTAACAACTATTACTACACAGGCAAAACCTAGTCACAGAGAGTTGTCCTGTTATGTTCAATGGGCCAATTGTTCCCACATACTTAGCCAGGTGGTGCTGTTATTATTCCTTCAGCCATTAAATTAAAAACTAAAACTATAATTAAAAAATACAATCAATCTGGCACGGCGATGTGTGCTTATAAATCTTGCACTTGGGAGGTAAAGGAAGAAGGATCAGGAGTTCAAGGTTAGCCCCAGATTGTGTGTTTTGTTTTTCAAAAACCTTTTTTTATTTATTTATTTGCCTTGGTGTTTGCCTGGAACTGGAACTATAGACAGTTGTTAGCTGCCATGTGGGTGCTGGGAATCGAACCCGGGTCCTCTGGAAGAGCAGACGGTGCTCTTAACCACTGAGCCATCTCTCCAGCCCCGTGTTTTGTTTTTCAAGACAGGGATTCTCAGTGTAGCAGTTCTGGCTGTCCTGTAACTCATTTTGTAGACCAGTCTGGCCTTGAACTCACTGAGGTCCATCGGCCTTTGCCTCCTCAGTAATGGCACCACCATGCCCGGCCCAGCCTCAGATTTTGAGAGCTGAAAGCTATATTAGACTACATAAAACCTTGTTTGAACAAAACAGACATAAACTAGAATTAAAGGCATAGATGTGACAGGCCTAGGATTTGTGCCTAGGTTTTTACAGAGGCAAAATACTTTGTGTGGCCAGAAAAATTCAATAACAGTTTTGTATGTATTTATTTGCTTATTGCTATTTTTTGGGTTTTAGGATGTAAATTAAGATGGGCAAGGACTTTGACTTGCTCATTGCTGTATCTTCAGAGCTTGAAACAAGTGTCTGGCACATATTGGATATTCAATGAAAACCCATCCCTAAACAGAAATGACAGAAATTACAACCTGGCCCCTCAGGACACATTAGAGGTCGTGTAGAGCCCCTAGGCAGAAGCGATTGGTGGGCTGGGGGGAATTCAGGGACAATGACAACATACTAGTGGCCTCAGGTCAAGGTCAGCAAAAGTCCCAGAAGTGAGGAGGTTAAAATACCAGCTCAAGGGGCTGGAGGGATGGCTCAGCGGTTAGGGGCACTGACTGCTATTCCAAAGGACCGGAGTTCGATTCCCAGCACCTACATGGCAGCTCACAACTGTCTGTAGTTCCAGTTCCAAGCAAACACCAAGGCAAATAAATAAATAAAGTAAAAAAAAAAAAAAATGCCAGCTCAAGTCCTCAGGTTCCCTTTTCTTTTTCTAAATCAGGAAATGCATTTTTCTCTCCGTGCCCGCGGAGAAGCATCACCCGCCCCAGAGAGGAGCTACAGTATGCGAAAGACCCGGAAGGAGCGGGGCGCGCGGGGCCTGGGAGCCGGGTTCCCTAAGGAGGAGCGCGAGAGAAGCCCGGCGTCGCGCTGAGGCTCGGCTGGGCGCACCCCCGCCCGGGGCTCCCGCGTTTGCCTAGCGCCGTTCCACCTTAAACGCGCAGACCTCCTTAAGGCGGGCGCGAGAGCACGGGTAGGGGCGGGACCTCTCATGCAAATGAGGGGCGTGGGGCGGCGGGGCGGGGCGGGCGGGGCGCGGCCTGACGTCAGGCCCGCTGCTGGGGCAGTTGGCGCGGCGGCGGCGGAGCGGCAGGAGGGCAGGAGCGGCGGCGCCGAGTGAGGCGCGCGGCGGGGCGCGGGCAGCGGCGGGGCCGGAGCAACATGGCGCCGGGGGGCGGGGGCGGGCGGCGGGACGGCTGGCCGGCCCGAGGGCGCCTCCTCCTGGCCGCGCTGCTGCTTCTGCTGCTGCTATGGACGCGGGCGGCCAGCGGCCAGAGCAGCCCCCAGCAGAGCGTGATTCTGGGCATGAGGCTGGCGAGCTGCAACAAGTCGTGCGGGATGAACCCGGATGGCATCATCTTCGTGTCCGAGGGCAGCACGGTGAACTTGAGGCTCTACGGCCACAGCCTGGGTGAGATCTCCAGCAACCTGATCTCCTTTACCGAAGTGGACGACGCCGAGACGGTCCACAACTCCACCAACTGCCTGGAGCTCACCAAGGACTTAGTGGTCCAGCGGCTGGTCAATGTGAGCCGCGGGAACACGTCGGGGATGCTAGTGGTGCTCACCAAGTTCCTGCGGAGAAGCGAGAACATGAAGCTGTACGCGTTGTGCACCCGGGCCCGGGCGGACGGGCCCTGGCTCAAATGGACAGACAAGGACTCCCTGCTCTTCATGGTGGAGGAGCATGGGAGGTTTCTGCCGCTTTGGCTGCACATCCTTCTCGTTTTGGTGCTTTTAGTGCTGTCGGGCATATTTTCTGGCCTCAACCTGGGGCTTATGGCCCTGGACCCGATGGAGCTGCGCATTGTGCAGAACTGTGGAACTGAAAAGGAGAGACGGTACGCCCGCAAGATAGAGCCCATCCGGCGCAAGGGCAACTACTTGCTCTGCTCACTGCTTCTGGGGAATGTGCTAGTCAACACCTCCCTCACCATCCTTCTAGACAACCTCATTGGGTCTGGCATCATGGCAGTGGCTTCCTCCACCATTGGCATTGTCATCTTTGGGGAGATCTTACCTCAAGCCCTGTGCTCCCGACACGGGCTGGCCGTGGGTGCCAATACTATTGTTCTCACCAAAATCTTTATGCTACTTACCTTTCCTCTGAGTTTTCCCATTAGCAAACTCCTGGACTTCGTCTTGGGTCAGGAGATTCGCACTGTTTACAATCGGGAGAAGCTGATGGAGATGTTGAAAGTAACAGAGCCCTATAATGACCTGGTGAAGGAGGAATTAAATATGATCCAAGGAGCCCTGGAACTAAGGACCAAAACTGTAGAGGATATCATGACCCAGCTCCACGACTGCTTCATGATCCGAAGCGATGCCATCCTGGACTTCAACACCATGTCGGAAATAATGGAAAGTGGTTATACCCGCATTCCTGTGTTTGAAGACGAGCAAACCAATATCGTAGATATCCTGTATGTCAAAGACTTGGCTTTTGTGGACCCTGATGACTGCACCCCGCTCAAGACTATCACTCGTTTCTACAACCATCCAGTTCATTTTGTTTTTCATGACACCAAGCTGGATGCCATGCTGGAGGAATTCAAGAAGGGTAAGGACTGGTTAAATTATCTTTCGACACCTCTTGGTCCCCCTGAAGCATCCCCTGCATGTTTTCGCCTGCTGGTTTTTACTCTTCCATTTGTCCAATTGATTCTGTGTGCCTCCATTCATTATTACTTCCAATGCTTCTGAGGTGATTGTTATCAGGCGCAGCAGAGAAAGATTCTTCAGCCTTTCTTTGCCTTTTGCCAGGTACTGTGCTTTGTGCTTAGTTGAATCCAAAAGAAACACACTTGTGTGGAGCTGGGGTGGGGTGGGGTGGGGATACAGATAAGGCTCCCACTTGTAAAGAGCCAAGCATCAGGCTTCATGGAGATTTAGAGGGTGAAGAGGGAAGCTGAGGATGCCACAGAGGTATCTTAAAAGATGAAATGGCTTGGTCCTGGGTCAGACCCCTCTTTTGTGAGGAAGCCAACGATGTGCTTGTGGCTCAGCTGGTGGTTCTGGCTAGTGGACCTCCTGGCCCTGCTGGTCACTGACCACCAGAGGAGAAGAAGAGGCTGGAAGATTTGCACACCTCCTCCCTTGAGTTTGTTTGGAGGTTGGAGCTCTGGAAGATTTGGGGGCAGAGGAGTACCGTCAATGGATCTCCAGCCCACAGAAACATAATTGGGAGGTTTCTTCCTTGGCTCCTGGACTAAGGAGCAGTTTTCACTGTTTTAGCAGAAGCATGGAGACCAAGTTATTGGTTATTGTTCCACCTTTCCCAAGTGCCAAACAAACTTGCCCCCGCTTCAATCTTAGGCTGGCTTTGCACTGTTTGGTGTGTGTGTGTGTTTTCTGATAGGTGCTTGGCTGTCTCTTGGGTAGATAGGGTTTACTCCCCTGTCTCAAGCTCAAAGCACCTAACCCTAACTCTTTCCTTATTCCCGACAAAGGCTTCCTCTTCTGTCCAGAAACCCTCAAAGTGGCTGTAAACAAGGTGATTATAGAGGAAAAGCCTTCTAGGCTGTAGGAGGTGAGGAGGCCGAAAGGGCAGCTCTTCAGAGCAGAACTTGACACTCATTTTGTTTGTAGGGACTTTTTTTTTTTTATAATCTTGGTCCCAACCTTCTCATATGTAGAGCTGTTTCTGGCAAAGGCCCAAGCTAATCTAGGAACCACTTTTGAACCCTAGTTGTGGATAATAAGCCTGGGGTTATTTCTGAGCTGGAAAGTGGTGGACAGTCATGAAATGGGATCATCGTCTTGCCAGATTTGGTCTTAAAAGGTGTACTTGAGTCAAGTCAGGGTCAAGGCCAAAGGGGCAGCAGGTTGGTACCCCCCCTTTTAAGTGTTCTAGACAGATCTCAGCATCAGAGCTAAGGATGTCTTGAGGATTATAAATCAAAACAGCAGATAGTCTGGGTGGCATGGGAGTAGATTTGAGGATGCAGACCCAGGAGCCTGCTTTGCCCAGAATCAGAGTTGGGGCATAGAGGCAGTGGAGAGTGTCTCACTTGCAGCTAGGGACCCTGAACGTTCTCCCTAGTGGCTTCATTAGGAACCTGGTGATGACTCACATGGCAGCTTCCTTTTTACCTGCTCCTGTGGTCTTTGAGGTGATTGCTAAGTGACGTACATACCCACCAGTACCTCCCCATCAATTTGGTCGGATCTGGATCCAGCTAGTGTGGATTGGCTTAATTTGGGTGTCCAGCTCCTGATCAGTAGGGCTGAACTCTGTTCTAAGGGAGCATGCTGGGTCTGGGTAAGGCATATTTGAACTCTACTCTGTCCTGTGAAGAAGTGTACTTTCATTGAGTTAGAAAAAGCAGAACTGACATTTCTTAAGCCAGAGCTCTTCTGAGCTGCACTGTCCCCCACAGTTTGGTCCACCAGACTGTCCTTGACAGAGGCCTGTGGCCTGAATCCTGGCCTTGGAGTGTGGGTCCCAACCAGTTCACGTGGAGGCTAGTGCATTAGGACACTGGAGGGGAGATGTCAGTGTGATGTGATGAACAGACTCTGGGCCTTGTCTGTTGCCTTCCCGATGTCTGGAGGGCTTAGACCAGTCTTAGTTCATAATTACCACAGAGGTGCCCTGCCATGTCCCTGCCTCTCTGCTGTGTGGCCTGCCCTGTTTTTTTCCATCTGGTACCTACTCCTATTCTAGGGCTGCCCGGGATGTGGCACACTGACCTAGTATGCACTTACAACTCAAAACTTAAATGATTTTCTTTTCAAGTTTAGCATCTGGAAGGCTTTTTTGATTTTGTTATTATTAAGAAAGAATGATAAATTCAGCACCAGATGGAATGAGTGACATATATTTTAGGGTCCAAATTGTGTGAAAGCATTTTTTTTTAAATATTTATTTTTATTTTATGTGAATTGGTTTTGCCTGCATGTATAACTGAACTGTGTAAGGGTGTCAGATGTTGGAATTACAGACAGTTGTTAGCTGTCATGTGGATGCTGGGAATCGAACTCAGGTCCTTCAGAGGAACAGTCAGTGTTCTTAACCGCTGAGCCATCTCTCCAGCCCGTGTGAAGGCATTCTTTCGGAAGCCTTCTGCCTAGCTGTAATTTTCTTTCTGTCTGTTTGGGTTTCTGTTTTGAGCTGGGGTCTTGCTTTATAGCGGAGGCTGGGCTTGCCTCCCAAATGCTGGGATTGTAGGTGTGTGTCGATAAACCTGGGGGATGTCATTTTTTTTTTTAAACCAGGTTCTTTCATGCCCACTCCCCACTTTTGAAAGTTCGTTGAGCATGGGACCCCGCCTTACTGGTTTTTGACACTGAGGGCCTGGCCAACAGATGGGGCCTCGGTGAACGTTATTTGAACAAATGAATGGATGATTGTCTGCCAGGCTTCTCAGGCTTTCCTGTTCCTTGAACACACCTCGACACTCCCACTCTGGGGCTGGGGCCTTTGCCCTAGCTGTTCTCCAAGAAAGGTAGAGTGATTCCCTTTCCTTCTCTCGACTCTTTAGTACTCTAGCTAAGACTCTTCAGCCTGTTGCCTCCACATCTCGCTTGACTTTCCCAGTCTTCCACCCTGTGCTCCTTTTCCTAGTCTCAGAGCACATCTCCCTGCGCTCTGGCATTTGGTGGTTTGCTGTGTTGTCTGTCCATCTCCACCCAGTATAATATGACATCCAAAGGGCAGGCTCTCTGCTCTGATGATTATATTGATATCGCTGGAATGGCCCTTGGCACATAGTAAGGTCTCAATAAAACATTACCTAGCGAATGAATAAGTGCATGAATGACTTGTCAAATTTCCTATTCTAGAAGCTTTAGAAGTTTGAAACCACCAAATGGAGTGCCATGGCACCTCCGTCTGCACATGGAAAAGCCACAGGGTATTTCTGTAATAATGTCTTGATCCCAGGCATGAAGCGTTTGGGGCTCTGAGCGTGTCGGCTGAGTCCCATTGCCAGTTTTCTTTGCCTGCTAGTAAGCCATCTTTGGCTGTGGGAGGATGGACACAGCCTCCCTCCCTCCTCGAGATGAGTCTGGAATGCCTCAGCATTGCCAGGGTGTGGGGAGCTAAACACTCCTAGGATTAAGGCAGAGAGTCCTGCTTCTTACCTTAAATGCTTATTAACCTTCCTGCCACATTCAGAACAGACTGCAGGTGCTTTAAGGGACCTCAGAAGTCAGACTTTATGTGGCACAAAGATATGCCAGTTAATCAGGGCCACCCAGATTCATGTCTCTTGAACTTTGGCCTTTCTACAGCAACCTCACCTAGAACTGTTTGCAGTACTGGGTGTTGGGAGTGGGTTTGTCACAGCCTCAAATCCAGAAACAAGAGGGCCAGTGACTCCTGGCCCGGTTTACATTTCACCTTCACTTAGATGCTTTTGCAAGGGCTGAGACCGAGTCACGAATGATACCTCAGACACACCTGGAGCTCATCTTCCAGCTTTGGCTGTGCCCCTTCCTGGGGTTGGTCCTGCCTCTCCCAGGCCCTTAGCTCATCTTTAACCGTCTTATCTTTCCCCACCCTCCTCATAACCCTCTGGACCACTATATAGTTAAGGACATGAACCCCACCCAGCCAAAGCTGGGGTTATGTTCTACCCAGCTTGGTCACTGAACTATGAGGTGACCTTGAACCTGTTAGGACTCCTCAGCAAGTTAGTGGGGTATAATTTGGAGCAGAAAGCAAGCTAGAAATATTTTCATTTTAAAAAAAAAAATCCCTCCCACATTTCCGTCCATGCCATGTCAGATTTTCCTATCTACTTAAATTTATTCCAGAATAACTGTAAAGTCAAGAAAAAAAACAAAACCCAAAACATTGCATGAGCTTTGCATTCACTCTCGATTCCTGTCGTCTGACACCCCTTCATAACTTCTCTGCCACCCCAGCACCTACTTGTTCTTTCTTTTTTTTGGTTTTGTTTTTTAAATAAACATTTAACTTTCTGCAGCCTGTGTGTCAGACACAGTGCTGAGTGTTGGGAGCCAGAGACGTGTAAAAGCCGTCTATTCACCGAGTTCACAGTCTGCCAGGGAGACAGCCGTGCAGCCGAGGCTTGGTTGTGCAAATGCACAGATAGGGCAGGAGGGGCAAGGCTGAGTAGGATAACGTTCACATGTTTGAGGCTCCTGGCTTGTGATCTGGGATGCTTAATGCAGTGTCATTTACCTATGGTAGGGGAAGGGGAAGGAGCGGTCGGTTTGCTGAGAACGGAGCAAAAGGAAATAAAAACAAGCCTCACCTTCTTTCTACTGGCCCTGTATACACAGACAGAGCCTTTCACACTTACACCACCCAGACTTTTCACTGAAGTGCTATATCTCAAGAGCGCACTCGCGTGCGTGCGTGCGTGCGTGCGTGCGTGCGTGCGTGCGTTGCTCTAACTTTTAGGAGTCAGCTCTTTTATTCTATCAATGGGTTCCAGGTGCTTTACCCTGGGAGTCATCTCACTGGACTGGTTGTGTTTTCTTGAGACAATGCCTCACATTGTAGCCCAGGTTGGCTACTACCATGTGGCCTGCTAATCTTGAACTCACAATAATCCTGTCTCAGCCTTCTAGGTGCTGGAATTATAGGCATAAGTCACCATGCCTAATGAGTCTGCCTTTCTGGTAAGGTCTCAGATGGTGCTTCTGTGAATAGATCTAGCCCGCATACTGTGTCGAGTGCCTAGGCACCTGTGCAGGTTTATGTGCTTACATGGGGCTAGGGAGGAAGGCCAGGGCCAGGATGGACTTTCACTGCCAAGAGCATGAAGAAGATGAGCAGGTGTCAAGTACAGTACTGGGAGTGGCAATGTGGAGAAGCTTGGAAAGCATAGACTGTTGGATGGGACATCTACACTCCAGGGTGCTCAGACACAGCATAAGGGCAGTTGTACACCTGATGTCCATCATCTCCTCGTCAGTCAGTGATTTGATCTGAAGAGGTGTATCTGACCATGACAGTTGCTGCCTGTATGTGGATGGCACTCTGGGCATGGGGCATCAGTCCCAAGTGTGGGCAGCTGACAAAGCCCTTTGCCAGCCAGGCTGCTGCCTCCTTTCTTTTTGGTACCCTGCTATGAGCAGGGAGCAGAGCTCTGTGCAGCAGGCTGGCACTGTGCCACCCTGGTTTCCTCCATGGATCCAGGACTCAGAGATCTCAGAATCTACTGATGATAGACCTCTCATAAAACCCTTGATGGGTGTGCCAGAGGGTGCTGCCTGTGTCTAGCTCTAAGAAGAGCTTTTTAGCATACCAGCATTGACTTTGCAAAAGTCTCATATTTTTTAATTAGGAGCACCCAGCTCTAATGTTTTCCTGACAGCACAGGTCAGGATAAGGATCACTGAGCAAAGTTGAACCTGCAAACAGCTGAGTACCAAGAGCACAAGATCACCAAACAGCGCCCTACATGTAGGGGCAGGGAATAAGAGGAGGGGCCTCTGTGAGGAGGCCGTCCTGTTGCTAGAAGTCTGGAGAAGTGATGAAGCGAGACGACCTTTCAGTGGGCTCTTCAGGGGTTCAGGACTTAGACTGGCACATAGGAAGTGACCTCATTGGTCTTTTAAGCTGAAGTACTTCTGCCCGTTTTCACTGTTGCCAGCTCTTTGGAGGGGCTTGGAGCGCAGGTCACCGCTTTCTCCATGACTCCTGCCCATCTGGACAGGCCAGGCACACTGAATAACAAGGGCATCTCTGAGCAGAGGAAGCCTGTTGTGCCTTGAGAGCTGTACTTACCTGCAAGCCTGAGTGAGTCTCCATAGCACGGACAATGTGTTTGGCCTTCGCTGCCTGTTGGTTATTAGGGAAGTATGTACAGGAGCAGGGTGGGCCAGGCTCCCATGTCACTGTCTCAGTGCCCGGCTTTGACAGGGCCTCCTGGTTCCTTTGTCTAGCCCATGAGAAGAAGGTACAGGCTGCCTTTGCTTGTCCTCAGGCTGACTCCCTCTTAACATTTCTTGAATTTCTGGAGGGAAATTACTCTGAGGAGATAAGGGTCATCCAGGCTTCCTAAGTACCCACCATGACCCTGGGCTCTGCTGCCATTTCATCCAGCCTTAACCTTAGCACATCTGCGTGGATCACAGCCACCCTCAAGTGCTACCTCATTGGGTCAATCCACCTCCCTTGTCCTTGTCATAGTTATCCTCACAGCTGAGCATGCCAAGATATCCTGTTGCAAGAAACTTGGAGGCTATGTAAGGGACCTGAAGTCTGAATTCCTTATTTATATTCCTGTTTTATTTGTTCAGAATTTTCTTTTATTTTTATTGCTACTCATTATTTTTTCATAGCCATAAAAGACACACATCTCATTGCCAGAACTTCAGAAAAGACAACAAAAATCCAAGCTAAACCAAACTACCAGCATGTAACCAAGAAGGGAACTACTTTGTTTATTTTGTTGTATTCTGACAATTTTTTGTTTGAGAAATTCACTTTCATGGTTGGGTGTAATGGTGCACGCCTGAAATCCTAGCGCTTAAGTCTGTAAGCTGAGGTAGGAAGATTGTGAGTTCAAGCCCAGGGCTGCCAGAAAGTCCCGGGAGGAGGTGGGGCGAGAGAGAGAAGGAGGAAATGGAGACTTACTTCCTGTGTTTTACTTTTTTTTTTTTTTTTTTTATTCCTTTTTTTTCTTTATTTTGTATTTATCAAACTGTGTTTTACTTTTTAAAAATGCTTACAACAAATAGCAGTCTCAAGATCATGTTCATGGTAACTCGGGTCTGTAATCCTGGCAACAAAGGAGACAGGTGGGCAGATATCTGAGTTTCAGTCAGGCTAGGGCTGCATAATGAAACCCTGTCTAAAACAAAACAGAAACCATTTTTATTTTCCAGCCACATGCTCTGCCAGGAATTGCCCATAGGTACTTTGACATTAAAATCATTGTCTACACAGTTTTATGTCCTGCTTTTTGGAACAGCTTAGATTAGTTCTTAGGTAAGAAATGACTTATTATCCTCCACTTACATTCTTGTTTTGCCCCGTGGCTCTGCAGGTCCTGGTAAGCCTCGAGGCCTGTTTGACTGAGGGGTTAAATGTGGTGGCACCGGAACATTTCCTAAAGTTGCCATGAGTAGCTTCCCTGCTGCAGGCCTGATCTACTGGGACTTGGGCAGGGTTCTAGAAAGACTGGTTCCTTGGGCTCTCTGGAATGTGAGAAAACACACTTACACACAGACCCCACATAGACAGGGAGGCTCATTCACCTGACCACAGGCATGCTCCTACCTCAGATTTGCATTTGCATAAGTGTGAATACACACACACACACACTCCCACACCCCTCCCCACATGCACAGGCAGCGCCACACCCTGGTACTTTCAGCTCTCACACACGTGCATGCACATGCACTATAACCTAGAGACTTCTCTCAGCCTAAATCTTTCTCATCCAGCTTCCCCAAGAGTTAAAGGTAAATTTGCAGACTAAGTGAACACATAAACAGCCAGTTTATTTGGTGAAATGTTTAGAATGGTGACTTGACTCTTGAACTCAAAAAAATTTCCTGGGGCTGGAGAGATGGCTCAGCAGTTAAGAGCACCGTCTGCTCTTCCAGAGGACCCGGGTTCGATTCCCAGCACCCACATGGCAGCTAACAACTGTCTGTAGTTCCAGTTCCAGGCAAACACCAAGGCAAATAAATAAATAATAAATAAATAGTTTTTTAAAAAAAAAAAAAAAAAAAAAAAAAATTTCCTTAGTGGCCATGACTCTGCCCATCCATGCTGATGACTGTGTCCACCTCCGGGTTGATGTGAGGACTGAAGGAGGTCAGGCATGCAAGGCATTTAGCTCTGTGCCCAGTACTATGTCATCGCATAGTAAACATTAGCTGTGTTAACTCTTCCTGTTCCTGTTGTCTAAAATGTGCCCCAGTTGGCACCGATGGCAACCGACAATCACAGTAGCTGCCCTTACATACTACTGGCCGTCGACCTCACTGTTCAGCATGGTTTCTCCCTCCCTCCCTCCCTCCCTCCCTCCCTCTCTCCCTCCCTCCCTCTTTCCCTCCCTCTCTCCCTCTCTCCTTCCCTTCCTCCTTCCCCCCCTCCTTTAGTTATAAATGCATTGAGCTCAACAAAAAGTCCACTATAGGGCTGTAGAGATGCTCAGTGATTAAGTTCTTCCAGAGGACTCAAGGTAGGTTCCCAGCACTCAGGACTGGTGACTCACAGTCACCTGTAATGCTGCTCTAGGGTCCTATGCCCACCCAGGTAAAAATAAAAAAAATAGAACTTAGTTTCTGTAAAAAGCCAATTACTCAGTTTTTTAAAAACCTATTATATAACCATATGCAAAAGGTCAGATATTATTTATAAAGATCACAAGCCGAGCTTTAAGACAGTCATAGACAAGAACTGAAAACAGGATATTCTCTTTTAAAAAGTATGTGCGTGTGCTGTGCATGCACGTGTGTTTGTGTGCGCACATGATCTGTGCGTGCTATGATGTAGGTGGGTTGTTTGTGATGGAAGTCAGGTTCTCAGGCCCGCTGGTGAGCGCCCGGACCCTTGGGCCATCTTGCCTTCTGCTGGCACCAGGTCTTCCCTTCATGGGCCCAGGTCAGACTTGGGCCTTGAGCATGCTGGACAAGTGTTCTGTCGCTGAGCTGCTTCCCCGGCAGGATTTGTTTCCTGGAAATTGGAAAATGTTGAGTACCATCTTAATTATTGATACTTCTATTTCCAGACTACGAGGGCATAATGCCATGTTAGTCAGGCAGGAGGAATATGGCCTTGCCTACCAGTACCAGCTCCACCTGGGTGTTTTCATTTCAGGGTAGAGAGGAAGAGGCCATACCAGTGAGCAAGAGAGTCAAAGGGGAAAAGACATGGCAGGAGGCTCCATATCTGTGTGATTGATTGATTGATTGATTGATTGATTGATTGATTGATTTTAAGATGAGAGTCTTACAATGTAAGATTCCAGGCTCGCCTGGAACTCATTGTGTCAACCCAAACCCAACAAATTCATGGTAGTCTTTCTGCCTCAGAGATGTGATCATAGATCAGAGATCAGAGATCAGAGATCATAGGCATGAACCTCCACACTTGGCCCAACATGTTTTTCTTTTGATGATACACACTGTAATCCCAATAACACTTTGGGAGGCAGAGACAAGAGTCTGGCCTAGATGGAGAGACCCTGTTTCAGAAAACAGACAAGCAAACTAAAACAGAATGCTTCTCTTAGAAGTATACAAATGGCAGCTCAGAGGTTAAGAGCACTGGTGGTTATGAGGGCCCGGATTTCATTCCCAGAACCCACATGACAACTCACAACTGTCTGTACCTCCTGTTCCAGGGGATCTGACACCAATATGTAAACATACAGCCAGACAAAACACTAATGTACTGAAAATAAATAAATAATTTATTTTTAAAAAGTATCCAAGCAAGAAGGATGAATGCAATGCTCCTGTCTGGGAAGTGTGGGTTAAGCGGATGGTAGCTTCTGGCCTAGTCCTCTGAGAAGCTCTTTCTTCTAAAAGAGAGAAGGTCTGGCAAGATGGCCACTGGTCACCAAGGATGATGACCTGTGATTGGTCCCCAGGACCCACATGACCCAAGGAGAGAACTGAGTCCGTCAATTTGTTTGACCTCCATATGTGTGCTGTGCTACAACCCCCCCCCAGATAAATGAATATATAGCTGAAAATAATAAAAATCAGAGAGAGGGCAAGCAGATAGCTTAAAGAAGGAAATATCTGAGTAGTGGAATACATTTGTGGAATACTTATTTAATTCCTAGAGGGGCGCTGAAGCTCATAGGGCTGAGTCTTCCTCTGTCTGTGACTTAGATGACATCCCCATGCTGTTGGTTCTGGAAGCCAGTCTGTTAATCACTGTGCTGTGTCACTTCAGTTGGCTATTTAGAAAGAGACTATGAGAGGGGTGGGTCTAGGACTGTCATCCTGGTCATTAGGAGGGCTGGGGCACGAGGATTACAAGTTCGAGGCCTGCCTGGGCCTTAGCATGAGTATGGAGGTCAGAAGGCCACTGTTAGGGGTAGGTTCTCAACTTTCACCTTGTGGGTTCTAAGAATTGAACTCAGTCCTGTAAATTCATGGTTTATGAAATCCAGACTAGAATCGCCTGCCTCTGCTTCCTGAGTGCTGGAATTAAAGGTGTGTACCACCATGCCTAGCTTTTTTTTTTCTTCTTCTGTTTTTTGAGGCAAAGTCTCACTAAATACCCTTGGCTGGCCCTCAACTGGTAATCCTGCCTCAGTTTCCCCAAGTACTAGGATTACGGGTATAGGTCATCACCGTGCCCACTTTAACACATTTTGATATGTATACACATTATAGAATGACTGCATTAAGCTAATTAATGTATGGATTCTGTCACGTAACTAACATTTTGTTTGTGTGTGTTTGGTGAAAACAGTCTCACACTATTAGTGAATTCAGTCACCAGGTTGTGTAATAGAGCTGGTCCGCTCATTTCTGCCCCTTCCTTAGTGAAGCACTCTCTTGCTTTCAGGACTTTGATAACTTGAGCATCTTCTATCTCCATGCTTGTGCACACAGGAGCAAGAGAGAGAGAGGGAGAGAGACCGAGAGCGAGAGCACACACATATGTGTGTGTGTTCACGTGTGAGTGCACGTGTGAGTGTGTGTGCACGTGTGAGTGTGCGCATGTGTGAGTGTGCATGCACGTGTGTGCCTGTGTGTGTGCATGCCTGAAGGTTGTATGTATTCTGGTTGTGTTAAAAGAAACTCAGAATGCTAGGATTAAAGGTGTGCACAACTTTAAAAAAAAAAAAAAAAAGACAATTGAGGAAACTCCATAAAGTTCCCCATACTCTAGTACTAACTACTGAATAAAAAGACTCCTTTCTGCTAGGTGCACGCCTTTAATCCCAGCCAGAAGCAGGTGGGTCTCTGAGTTTGAGACCAGCCTAGTCTGCAGAGTCCCAGGACAGCCATAGCTGTCCCATAGAGTAACTTTGTTTGGAGAGGAAAGAGTGCAGGCTTTCTTACTAACTGTGACACATGTCTGAGGCCGTCTCTGGGCTCTCTAGTCTAGTAGTCTATCTATTAATCCTTGTTCCAATACTACTTTGACATAATGCCACAGCTTTAAAATAAGTTGGTATCCGGTAATAGTGAGTCCTTTGTTTTTAAGGGCATCTTGGCTACCCTTAGCTTGAAATCTGGGGATTTTTATGAACATACCTATAGATGTCAGTAGATGGGGTCCTTATTCCCTTGTTCACTTTTGACCAATTTGTTATAAGTTCTGGTTTCCCACAGACGCCCTCAGGTTTACTAATTTTATTTTAGTTTTTGGTGCTAGGGTTTGGAGGTTGAACCTATAGTCTTACGTATGTAAGATGAATGCTTTACTGCTCATACTAGATGCTGGAGAGGTCTTTCCCAGCCCTCGTAATTCACTAGACCCATTCAAAAGAATTGGGGAAGGGCAGTATGCAGGATTGCAGTGTCATGTTGAAGGGTGGTATTGACAAGTTCTGGAAGAGCTAGAGTTTCAGGATCTGTGCCTGTGGACTCTTAAGTACCTTCCCTCCTGGGACAGCGGTATGATCACTAGCTAGGAAGCCCCACCCAGCTTGTGCCAGGGCTTCATTATGTAGACATGATTGATTAAAGTCATTGCCCTCAGAACTGAACTCAGTCTCCGGACCCAGGAGCCAGCAGCGCAAAGCCCCAAGGTTGTATTACGGGTTAGGGTTAGGGTTATTGAATTTGGTGTTCTGGGACCATCTCCTGAAGCTCTCCTACCCGGAGATGCCTCCTTAGTGTAGCAAAGACATTTGGGCTTTTGAAGCCCCGAGTCAGGGTTAAAAACATCAGATATGCTCTTTTACCATACATACAAGTTTAGAGAAATAGAAGTAACTTTTATTCTTGGCCTTGCTATAAACTCACTCAGTCTAATACTTTTCATATATTCTTTTGGATTTTGTGTGACTATATCATTGGTGAGTAATAGTAGTTTTATTTATTCATTGCCAAGTCTTTCATATTCTCTGTCTTGTTTTTGCCTTATTTCAGTGGTTGGGACATTACAGGTCATGACATCACTTTATTCTTGGTTTAGAGGAAGTTTTTTAAAACCAATCATTAAGAACTGGTGTCTTAGGGTTTCTGTTGCTATAGAGACACCGTGACCACGGCAACTCTTATAAAGGAGAGCATTTAACTGGCTGGCTTACAGTTTTAGAGGTTTAGTTCATTATCATGGCAGGATATGGTGGCACGCAGGCAGACCTGCTGCTGGAGAAGGACCTGGGAGTTCTACACCTTGATCTGTAGGCTACAGGAAGTCAGCTGTCTCAGTAGGCGTGGCTTGAGCATATGTGAGACCTTGACCCTCTCCTCATGGTGACACTTTATCCAGCGAGGCCATACTTCCTAATAGTGAGTGCCACTCCCTGTGGTTAGGCATTTAAGCAAAATAGTCTATGAAGCCCATACCTATTCAAATGACCACAGCTGGGGAGTAGCTGGTAGAACAGTGCTTGCCTGGTATACTGGACACCAGTTCCCTTAGCATGAGGGTGGGAATGAGCATGAACGAGATAATAAACATGATTCACATGTAATGTTGCTTTGTTAATTTTTATAGACCTCCTTTGTCAGTGAAATTCTCCCCTTAGTTGTATACACACACACACACACACACACACACAGGTTGGTGGACAGCTGTGGATAGGCTGTTAGGTTTGCATGGCCATCCCCTTTACCTGATGATATGATTGAATGGCTAGCCCCCTTTGTTCTGAAATATACTGATTTTTTTTTCCCCAATGTTGATGGAAACATTGCATGACTAGAGTCAACCTGTCTAACTCATGATTTATTACCCCCCTTTTAACACTACTAAATTTAATTTGCTCATATCTTTACTGGGAATGTTGGCACCTGTATTCATGAGAGATGGAGCTGTAATTGTTTTTCCTGCTATTATAAGATGCCATCAGCTTTTTTAATAGCAGGAAAAATAATTGTGTAATAATTAAGTCTTTCCCCTCTTGTAATTAATATCTCCCTTTAGGTGAGCAAGTTTAAACATATCAGGGATCCTCTTATCCTCTTCTTCCTCATGCTCTATTACGGCTTCTTACATCACCTCTTTGCTTGCTGTAGTCTTCCTCCCTGTTCAGGTATGACTATCAGGATCTAGAATAATTTTAATAGTTTGTAAACAATTTGAAAATAACATATGACTGCCAGGAACCAACTGGGGTTTACCAAGGGGAAAATTTGTTAATGTTCTTTTCATTAATGTGTAATGGGGTAGAATTACTAAGTTCATGCAGTGGAAAACCAGTCACAGGCTAGAATGTGCTTGGATTTCAGCAACACCTTTAGCAGCATTTCCTATCACATATTCATGACTAACATGCACAAGTGTGCTCATTGTCTGGTCCGGCTTTTTGATAGATACGGCAGTAAATTATTGGCTAACGCTTACAGGTTTGAAGAATAGAAACCTCCCAAAGGTGGTGAGCTTTGAGTAAAGGCCTGATAGAGAAAGGCTGGAGAACTCTGTGATTCTACTAGACAAGGAGGGGGGCTCCTAAAGCAAGAGAACTGGGTGAAAATGGAGAAGCATTTTGCTGTAGGGGGGTAAGCACAGGAGGCTGACAGTGCTGGTGTACTTACTACTAGAATTCCTGGGACCCCCAGGCTACATGGCCCTTGCCCTGCTTTTGGAGAGATACCAGGTCAGCGACTGGGCTGGACACACTCATACTCATCTCTCATTTCCATCCATTCATTGCAGCCAGTGGAGCAAGTTCTGCCTGGCTTTGAATTCCTGATTCCTCGTGAGTCCCAGCTGTCCCTATCCCTCCCACCAAGATACCTGCCATCTGAAATTAAAAAAGATTCAAAACCTACAGATTACTAATGGAATGAAAAATCAAAAGCATGAGACTACCTCTGGGGTAGGGGACCAGTCTTAGGGTCCCTGTCCTTGTTAGCAGCTCCACCCCAGGGTGCTGAGGCCAGTGGGCTCTTTGGAGCATGGCACAGCCAATCACCCCCTTCCATAATGACCCTGGATGTGGCTTCTTTAGTGAAATTCAAGGTTGAGGTCTGCACTAGGAACCTTAGTAGGTACTTCCTGGGATCCTTTTTAGTACATGACTATGGAGACAAACAGACATCTGGAGAGAAGGTCACTAAGGCTATGATGGTGACACCGTGTGGGCATCTATTGTACAGAGAGGCGACTGAGGCGTGGCCATCTTTATGGGGCTATTATTTCTTTTAATTAAATTTTATTTATACAGGTAGGTAGGTAGGTAGTGTGTACATATACTGCAGCCTAAGTGTAGTGGTCAGAGGGCAGCTTGTTTAAGGGGACCCTTTCTTTCCCCGCCATGTGGATCCTGGGCTGGGGATTGAACTCAGGTCATCAGGCTTGGTGGCAAGTGTCTTTCTCCATCCCTCTAGCTCCAATCTTAGTCCTGTTTTGGCAATGGGGCTGCACTGTGTTGTTCATCCTGATCTTTTTTTTTTTTAAACTTTATTTATTATTTATTATTTATTTATTTATTTGCCTTGGTGTTTGCCTGGAACTGGAACTACAGGCAGTTGTTAGCTGCCATGTGGGTGCTGGGAATTGAACCCGGGTCCTCTAGAAGAGCAGACGGTGCTCTTAACCGCTGAGCCATCTCTCCAGCCCCTGTTCATTCTAATCTTAAGCAAACTTCCCAAGCAGTCAGCCTCCTGAAGAACTGAGACTGTAGGACTGGTCTACAGAGGGTTTCCCTAACTTTTTATTATACATCCTATTCAAAAGAGGTGGTTTTTAGTTTGTATCTCTGTTCTTTCAAATATCATATGTGGATAGATACAACTTTGATAGTATGTTTCATAAAACAAACAACTAAAAGCAATTTTCCATTATTATGTATATAGACGCATGCAGGATTGTGTGCCCTGGTGTGTGTGTGTGTGTGTGTGTGTGTGTGTGTGTGTGTGTGTGTGGTCAAGGGACAATGTGGAGGAATTGCTTCTCTTCTTCCGCCATGTGGACAGGGGATCAAACCCCATGCAGGGACCTTTACCCACTGAACCATCTCATCAACCAACATTTTTAAAGAAGTAAAGATGATGTCATCATATTTAAATTTGTTTTTCTAATAGCTATTACTGTATATTAGTTCTAGAACAAAGTCTGGTCTCTGGACACAAAATCCACACAGGGTGGGATCCGTAGTTAATGACAGTAGCTAGAAGTCTGCTTTAAGTGGCGTCCTTTGTGACCAATTTTGAATTACTGTGGTCAGCTCCCATCAGCCCCAGCCCAGTCACTGCACGTCCTCACGGTCAACAAAGGCTGGCCTTTCTAGCCTACTACCCTTTCTCTCCGTGTTCCCTCCAAGCTGCCAGTGACTTCCGTGAGTGACAGCACATTAAGGCTCAATCTGCTTGGTGGAGATTATCCGGCTGGAGAAGGGGTAGAATGTACAGACCCTTCCCATGAGCAGGCAGATCTAGACAGGGCCCATGGTCCAGTGTGTGCTAACAGAATGGGAATTTACTTATTGTGGATTCGGATGGCCCAGGCACTGACAGGTTCCAGGAAGGCCTGACCCTGCAGCATGCTGTACTGTCTCCAGGGACCCTTCTCATCACCTGGCTCCCCTCCTGTGTTTTTGGCGAGTTGGCCACTCCATCACTTTCTCTCTTTTCCCTGAGCTTGTCATCTATCAGCTTCTCTCTCTTTTTCTGCTTCACTCTATTGTTTTTCCCTTTGTCATTTCTTTAAACACTTTTATTTATTTTTATTTATTTATTTATTTATTTGCCTTGGTGTTTGCCTGGAACTGGAACTACAGACAGTTGTTAGCTGCCATGTGGGTGCTGGGAATCAAACCCAGGTCCTCTGGAAGAGCAGGGACGGTGCTCTTAACCGCTGAGCCATCTCTCCAGCCCCCCCCCCTTTGTCATTTCTTTTCTTTAAAAAAAAACAACAACAAACAAACCTGGCACTGGAGAGATGGTTAAGAGCCCTAGCTCTTCCTTAGGACCTAGGTTTGGATCCCGGCACCCACAGGATAGTTTATGCCTGTCTGTAATTCCAGTTCAGAGGTCCTGACAACCTCTTCTGGCATTCAAGGGCACTGATGCACCCAGTGCATGTACATGCACACAGGTATATGCACAGATATACATGCAAACAAAATACCCACACACATAAAATAAATATAAATATTATATTTATATATATTGGTATTTTGAGACAAGATTTCTCTCTTTAGCTTTGGAGTCTGTCTGTCTTGGAGCTCACTCTGTAGACCAGGCTGGCCTCCCAAGTGCTGGGACTGAAGGTGTGCTCCACCACAGCCCATCCCAAATAAATATTTAAAAAGATTAAAAACCTATCTAAGCCAGACCTGGTGGCACACACCCTTAATCTCATCACTGGGGAGATAGAGGCAGGAGGATCTCTGAGTTCCAGGTCAGCTAGGGCTACATAGTGAGACCCTGTCTCAAAACCAGTTAAACTAAGTTAAAAACAACAGTGTACTTAGTTAGGATGTGTATTTTCGTTGGTGGCGTCTATTGACTTGCTGGTTTAGTGGGCATCCACTGTACACTTAGCTTTATGTAAGATGTAGAGAAATGAATAGGAGCTACCAGTTATGACCTCTGCTAGGAAGAGTAAAAACCCAAACTGCTGAGAAGGGAATGTACAGGTCATAGGAAGTTTGCCATTACAGGAACCCTTGCAATTGGTAACTCTGGTTTACAGATGTATGGACTCATTCCTAGGAGTCAAGCAATAGATGTTCATGCAGAGGTTTTTACTATAGTATTACACACACACACACACACACACACACAGAGCTTGCCCATAATTTGTTTGTTCCTTGGGAGAAATGATGCTGGTGGATCAGTAGCACACACATGGTGGCCCAAGTAGGTGGAACTCTGGGATCCAGGTGAACTGGCTGAGGCTTTTCTTTCTTTTATTCTTTCCTTCTTCCTTTCTGGAAATGGGGCTATGTATGTTTGTGAGCCACCATGTGCATGCTGGGAATTGAAACTCAGGTCCTCTACACAAGCAACAAGTGCTCTTAACCACTGGGTGCTCTCTCTCCTCCTCCCCTGCCTCCAGGGTCTCCTGTGCCAGCCTTAGCTGGAATTGGGTATGTAGTTGAGGCTGACTCACAGAAATTCTCCTGCCTCTGTCTTTTGAGTGCTGAGATCAAAGTGTGCCACCATGCCCAGCCCTATTTACTTAGTTTTTTTCATTCATTCATTCATTCATTCATTCATTCATTCATTCATTTCTATTTACTTAGTTTTGAGCTAGACTTTGTTATATTGTCTGAGTTGATCAGAAAGAACCTGCCCTGATTTTCATGGCTCTACATGGTTCACTGTAAAGGTGGAAAGACAGATGGTAGAGGTCATTATAAAATGTCATCTCTGCAGAGCGGAGCAGCGATCATGCTTCCTGTGCTGGTTTTGGTTGTTACCCTTCTTTGCTTGTCTGAGCCAGTCTCACTGTGTCGTCCATCTTAACATCAAATTCACTCTGTAGTCCTGGCCGGTCTTGAACTAGTGATCCCCTTGCCCTGGCCTAAAGTGCCAAAATTATAGGCATGTACCACCACACCCAGCTTCCCTAGTGTTTATAACTTTGTTTTGTGCATACTGTGAATCACTAGCTCCTTCAATAAACTTAGATCTGAGTCATCCCTTTTAGCTGCTGCAATTCTGTGTTATAAATATTGGCTGGATCTTCCTGGCGACACCTTGCACACTCTGGGTATTTCCTTGGTGGTAGTGACTTGCCAGGAGTGGAGGAAAAGGCTGGGTCCAAGGCCTTGCACACTGCATTTTAACATACACTGCCATGTTCCTGGAGGAAATATTTAAACTCCATCAGTGGTGACCAGTTCTCCTACTGATCTGATAAATTGAAGAAGCTTGGTAGTTCACTGGGTTGGGTCTCTAATGTGCCAAAACAACACAGCAACAAACTGTTAAGTCATTTTTAAAGTTTGCATCTCCTTGGGTCAGTTCGTATTCATTATATTTGTAAGCCGTGGGCAGAAGGATTGCGGTGAATTTCAGGCCAGCCTAGGCTACAAAGTTTCAGGCCACCCTGAGGTACAAATGGAGGCTCCCTGTCAAAAAAGCAAAACAAACCACAAGGGGTGGAAACCAAATACAGTATAAGCTTGTGATTTTTCTTTCTTTTTTAGGATTTTATTTAATTAACATTTTTTTTCATTTATTTTACATACAGACCAATTTCCCCTCCCACCCCC
>PVIH01022279.1:0-27584 GCA_004025045.1 Sigmodon hispidus | reverse complement strand
AAAGGCACAGATGACAGCCAATGCTGGAGAGGATGCGGTGCAAAGGGAACACTCCTCCATTGTTGGTGGGAGTGTAAGCTTGTTCAGCCACTTTGGAATACAATATGGAGGTTTCTCAGAAAACTGAGAATCAATCTCCCCAAGGACCCAGCAATACCACTTCTGGGTATATACCCTAAAGAGGCTCATTCACACTCCAGTCTCTTAATTAGGGAAACATTCATGAAAAGGGACAGGGAGAGAGAGAGGGCACTGGTCAAGCCTGGTTCTTAGGTAAAGAATGCTTGGCAGTATTCTATAATTTTCAGAATACTTTGGATATTATTAATGAAAAAGCAGTGAGATTTTTAAAATATAAATAATCTTTCATAAAAATGTGGTAGATACCGCAAAGCAGGAGTTCTTAGCGCCTTAGATGCTCCCAGAAAGCCTAGTTTTTATGGACACTGCTATGGTCACAGCCAGGACATGACTCAATGGCACAGAAGAAGATCTTGCATCTCTATAGTTCCATCACACTGGCTCTCCTTCCCTTTGCCCATTTCTCTCCCTCCTATATGCCCCAGCACCTCCCTCAAATATCCATCATGCCCAGATCACAGGATCTTCTGCCTACTTTTATTGTGATTTATTAGGCTTTCATAGCATTGAGAATGAGGAGGGTCTTCTACAAGTTTTGAAGGCAGTCTTGCTCTTGGCTGTTTAACTCACTGTCCTGTGAGATGTTGGCAGACCCTACTTCTGACTAGTATGAGTGCATGATCTTCATGTATAGCATCTCTTGTCTTGACTCAGATGGCTACCTCAATACTTTGATCTGTCTAGCTTGCCTTGGAGGCTCTTTCTGTCTTTACTCTTATTTCATGCTGTGTGTTGACAGGAAATACACGGACCTACCAAACTCAACCAGCCATTCTATACATCACTGTTTGCCTGTCTTGACCACTCACACATGAGCATCAGGGTGAAATCTCCTGCTCTGGTGAGGTGGTCTCAGTCTTCATCCACACTATTGAGCTTCCTGCTGCACCTGACAGTCACAGTCAAGTCTTTGATGAATGGGCTTGCTCTCTTGTGCTGTTCTGCTTTTTTGGATTTGTTTTATGACAGATATCCTTGTTATTAAAATATGAGTGTGAGAAGGAAAATGTTTCTCCATGGGAAGAATGCCACATGGTTTTAATTTTTCAAGCACTGAAATCCTTGGAGGGTGAAAAGGCTTATGCAGGATGACTATTTCTATTTTATAATTCCAAAGTGTCCCTTCAAAGGAAAGCAATAAATGTCAGGGAGACAGTGGAAGAACACAAAACTCCAAGCAGGACATTGGTGGTATTTCCTTTTTATCTATTTAAAGATCATGTGATTTGGGGACTATTGCTTGAGCCTCATTTGTCTAATTATAAAATTGAAATAAATAGGTATGCTGAAAAGTATTTGAGAAGGAAAGGTGTGATTAGCTAGCTATAACGTAGTATGGCTACATTTTCTTGATATCTCAAATGGAAAAGGGCTTTGATAGTTTCCTGGCTCTCTGAATAATTTTCTTTCCTCCTCTTACCCTTGATCAGAAGCCCTCTCAGCATTTAATGTGGGAGGTTAGGCTTTAGCAGGCTTTTGGCAGATCATCTGCTAGATGATTTTACAATTTCTTTAAGACAGAACAAAAATTCAAGAGATCAAGGTACACAGATGTACAAATCAACACACATGCACACACACACACACACACACACACACACACACACATATACATGCTCACAGACACCTGGGTGTGCACAGACATCACACATGCATACACAGAGTCCTCTCTCCCCTGAACATCAGAGCTGTGATTTCTTCAAGTTGTGTGATAGAAAAAGAAAACAAGTTTGATTTTTTTCATGGCTAATTATAACTCTACCTGGGAACTAGCACTGGTGCCACCGAAGCTGGTACCTCTAGGCTGACTCAGGAGTTCATGACAGAAACAGGACACCCTCAGAGAGATTGTGGCATTGTCATAGAAATCAGGGCTAGGGTTCCAATTAGAAGGGCTTTGACACCTTCCAGTGCCAGACAATATGGGACCAATCCTTTAATATGGTTTCCACTACTGTGGCTTTCTATGTTATCTTATAGGATGCTGAGAAGACAGTGATCCCTATGTGTATTCTTGGGATGTGCTGTCATCCTAACAGAGCCCAGAGCCAGCCTGCAGGGCAACTCAACAGGCTCTTAATTGTCCAGAGAATTGTTCCCAAGTACTGTGTGTAAAGATCCTATCAGATATCTGCTTAGTCTAGACTTGTATGGTTCAAGCCCGATGTGTATATATGTATGACTATGTAGGTTGGGCTTCAAAATCCTTTCAACTTAAACAACAAAAAAAAATTATTTTTTAAGGTTTGTGTGAGAATATGTAAGTACAGTACTCTCAGAGACCAGAAAGGGGCAACAAAGTCCCTGGAGACAGTGTTCCAGAACGTTGGAGGCTGTCCAGCATGGGTGTTGGTAACAGAACTCTGGTCCTGTGCAGAAGCAGCATAAGCTCTTAGCCTCTCTCTAGCTTTCCTTTCATTTTGCATCAGTCAAAGCTTGGGTACTGAGGTTCAAATAGGAGTTCAGAACAGGAGTTGGAAAAGCTAGCTATTGGATTATAGTCACTCTTCATCTCAATTTCTGCACTCTTGTACAATGGAAGCAGAAGAATCAGAATCAAATCCCACAAACTGTTTTCAGAGTGATCATGAGCAGCATGGTCTGCAGCTGTACCGTCATCTATAATGTGAGCCTTGAACAGGTCAACCTCTGGGGTCATTATAGAACAAGGGGAGAGATGCACTCACAGCTGCTTGGGCTGTCCATCCCCCTGCCCATCACTACTCCAGGCTCCCTTTGTTGGGCTTCCTTTGGATAACCCCTTCCTCATACAACTGTTTCTTTTTCAGCCTAGATTGTTCAAGACTCTTTCAGTTATTTGTTCAATCGTCTTTACACCAATCAAGATTATAGTAGCAGCTGATGGTACATATGAATTCATTTCAAAGAATAAATGGTATATTACAATTCAAATAGCATTGAACTGGGCCAATAGTAGGTAAATATACATTAGCAAAAATATATCACCTTCCTAAAAAGAGGGAAAAAGAAAGAAAAAAACAAATCTTGAGCCTCATATTAATCCAATCTGTAATTGTCCATTGAGGGTGCAACTCAGGGAAAAACTGTTCATCTGCAGTACTTCTCATCCCCATTTCCTGACACTACAGAAAATGCAGCCAACTACAACCTTGACTATATTCTGACCTTAATTGTAAATTGGATTTGTTGAGACCATTACCCACGATAGTGCAGTGTTCCTGTCATTTCCCCCAATGCTTGCCCTATTTTCCTGGACTCAGAGAATGGAGAGGGAGACTAGTAGTGGAATAACAGCAAAGTGGGTGAGCCTAGAAATTCTCCCTCTGACCAAGGAGCAAGCATGTCTTCATTTTAGCCTTTCTAGCTCTAGCTTCAGATAATGACAAAAAGCCAAGTTCATTTCCTCCAACACACCCATGGCAATGTAGGGCAGCACACAGTTGTAAATTACAGCTGTAGGTACCAGTTTCTCAGATCCCTGCTTTCTTCACTTACTGATAACATTGAAACTCTGGATTTTTCATCTTGAGAGAATACAAAAATAATAACACTAATAAAAGGTAGAAAAGTCTATATCTAAAAATACATTTGTGGTATATGAAGCATGCAGATCCTTTCACATGTATACAGAACTGGCCTATTTAACAAGAGTGTATTATTTACAATTTTTTTGTGAGCATTCCTCAAGTTCAGTATGTAAAGAATAGATACGTATCGTGTGAACAGTGAACATTTTCCTTCTATTTCTTTACTTATACAATGGGAGTTAAATTGCCATTTTAAACAGCAGGAGAAATGAATGTGGCACTTTGCAGTCTAAGGAAGGTTTTGTTTTACATCAAAGAAGGTAGAACATTACAAATCTATCTCAATTGCTTCTTGAAGGATAGAAATCGAGCTTGCTTTCTCCCAGGGAATGATTTTGAAGGAGACAACATCAGCCAGGGGCAGCAGTGTTATTCTGCATGCTAAAGCAAAAACATGGCAGGGATTTTTAATTTCTAAGGGCTGTCCAGGAAGAGACTCTGTAGGTAAGAGGTGAGGAAACTAGACAGATTGAGGGGAGCTGTAGAGAACTAGGGGTCTAAGTTGGCAGGAAGCTGATGCCCAAGAGGAGCATTGAGGCAAGAGATGAGAAGAAAGGATGCATCTGTAACATCAATGTCAGCTTTCAATTTTCAGAGGAATGGCTTTAGTCTCCATTCTATTGCTTCAAACCTCAAGTGGTGATTGTTTGCACAGAGCCAATGTTCATGGTGCTTTGTGTGGTAGTGGACAAAGGTGGCTCCCCTAAGAGTGGATGACAATAAGAACAGTTACAGGGGCAGAGTGTACATTGTAGATTTGGATAAAGAAGGACCTGATGATAAGATGACCATGGCATAGGTTCAACTTTATGGCTAGCCTAAGAATCATTTCAAAGGGTAGAAGGGAAAGGGACAGGGCACATGGGGACTTCTCATACAAATGGTAGTCAAGGATCTTATGGCTCAGCTTGTCAGTTCAATATGAGTGAATTCCTAGAAGGGTGGGAGATATGGGTACCCCAGAGGCACCTGTTGCATGTGCACAGGATGGGGAGCATTAGGTGCGATAATCCAATCAGTGCTGGTACTTTGCCATGCAATCCCATTTCACCTTACATCAAGGCTATGGGATCCCCTTTCTTAACATATGAAGAGATAGAAGAATATGACATTTTTCCTTATCCATGATAAGAACACCTTGGCATACTTATCACAAAGGACAGACTATCAAGAAAGAAGTATAACAAATACACACTCCAGATAGAGAAGTTTAGTGTGATACAGTAGAGTTCAGAAAGGAAGACCTAGGATCCAGGACAAAACCATCTGACATCATTCCTAGGCCTATGAAATGGCATGTGTACAGGAGTGTGACGAGATGGGGGATGCAGGCTAATGACAATAGACTAATGGGGACCTAGCACAGTTTGTCTAGGTGCCTCACTTCTGCATTGATGGCCTCTGGCAGGGATGTGGGTGAGGAAAGACTTGGTTTCTTTAAGGATCTGGCCACAGGGACTTTAATTATGCTCCAGTAAGTAAATGAGCAGCATGAATGGGCGGTTTTATAAATGGGGAGATCATGAGAGTGGAAGAGTGGGTATAAATCTGAGAGGACTGATAACTGAGTTTGATGGGGTACATGATCCATTTTTTGACTGGGTTATTCAAGGCGTTGGGCTCTAGTTTCTTCAGTTCTCTATATATTTTAGAGATCAGTCCTCTATCACTTGTAGGGTTGGTGAAAATCTTTTCCCATTCTGTAGGCTGTCATTTTGTTCTATTGGCTGTGTCCTTGGCTTTGCAGAAGCTTCCTAGCTTCAGGAGATCCCACTTATTGATTGTTCTTAGTGTCTGTGCCACTGATGTTATATTTAGGAAGTGGTCACCTGTGCCAATTCATTGGAGGATATTTTCCACTTTCTTTTTCTATCAAGTTCAGTATGGCTGGATTTATGTTGAGGTCTTTGATCCACTTGAATTTGAGTTTTGTACAGGGTGACAGGCTTGGATCTATTTGCATTTTTTCTACACACTACCAACCAGCTATGCCAACACCGTTTGTTGAAGATACTATCTGTTTTCCATTGAATATTTTGGGCCTCTTTGTCAAAGACCAGATGCTCATAGGTTTTTGGGTTAATGCCCAGATCCTCAGTTCGATTCCATTGATACACAAGTCTGTTTTTATGCCAGTACCAGGCTGTTTTTATTACTGTAGATTTACAGTATAACTTGAGTCAGAGATGGTGATGCCTCCTGAGGTTCTTTTGTTGAGCAAAATTGTTTTGGCAATCCTGGCCTTCCTGTTATTCCAAATGAAGTTGAGTATTGTTCTTTCAAGGTCTGTAAAATGTTGTGTTGGGATTGTGATGGGAAGTGCATTGAATCTGTATATTGCTTTTGGTAGAATTGCCATTTTTACTATGTTGATCGTACCTATCCAGGAACATGGGAGGCCTTTCCATTTTCTTATATCCCTTTCAATTTCTTTCTTCAGTGATTTAAAGTTTTTATCAAATAGATCTGTTACTTCTTTGGTTAGAGTTACTCCAAGATATTTAATGCTCTTTGTAGCTATTATAAAGTGTGATGTTTCACTTATTTCTTTTTCAGCCCTTTTATCTTTAGTGTATAGGAGGGCTACTGATTTCTTTGAGTTAATCTTGTATCCTGCTACATTGCTGTAGGCGTTTATCAGCTGTAGAAGTTCCCTGGTAAAATTTTGTGGGCAACTTATGTATGCAATCATATCATCTGCAAATAGAGATTGTTTCACTTCTTCTTTTCCAGTTTGTATACCCTTAATCGCCTTTTCTTCTCTTATTGTTTTAGCTAAATCTTTGAGACCTATGTTGAATAGACAAGGGGAGAGGGGACATCATGTCTAGTTCCTGATGTTAGTGGGATTGCTTTGAGTTTTTCTCCATTATGTTTGATGTTTGCTGTCAGCTTCTTGTAAATTGACTTTATTATATTTAGATATTTTCCCTGTATTCCTGATCTCTTCAGGACTTTGATCATAAAGGAGTATTGGATTTTGTCAAAGGCTTTTTCAATGTCTAAGGATATGATCATGTGGTATTTTTTCCTTCATTTTATTTATATGATGGATGACATTTACATTTTTTCGTATGTTGAACCATCCTTGCATTTCTGGGATGAAGCCTACTTGATCATGGTGGATGATGTTTTTTTTATATATTGTTGTATACGGTTTGCCAAAATTTTGTTGAGAATTTTAGCATCAATATTCATGAGGGAAATTGTTCTGTAATTCTCCTTCTTTGTTGTGTCTTTGAGTGGCTTGGGTACTAGAGTAATTGTGGCCTCATAAAAAAAAAGAATTTGGCAACATTCCTTCAGTTTCTCAAAGTGTGAAACAGTCTGAGAAATAATGATAGTAATTCTTCTTTGAATGTCTGGTAGAATTCTGCACTGAAACCATCTGGACCTGGGCTTTTTTTACTTGGGAGGCTTTTCATAATAGCTTCAATTTCCTATAAGTTTATAGGTCTGTTTAGGTAATTAATCTGGTCTTCATTTAATTTTGGTAAATGGTACCTGTCCAAAAAACTGTCCATTTTTTCTAGGTTTTCCATTTTAGTGGAGTATAGATTTTCAAAGTATGGTCTGATAATTCTCTGGATTTCATGGGGGTCTGTTGTTATGTCCCCCTTCTCATTTCTGATTTTGTTAATTTGGATACTCTCTCTGCTTTTTGGTTAGTTTGGATAAGGGTTTATCTATCTTGTTGACGTTTTCAAAGAACCAACTCTTTGATTCATTGATTCTTTGTATGTTTTTGTTTGAATTGTATTGATTTCAGCTCTAAGTTTGATTATTTCCTGTTGTCTACTCCTTCTAGGTGAGTTTGCTTCTAATTGTTCTAGGGCATTCAGCTGTGCTGTTAGGTCCCTTGTGTGAGATTTCTCTAGTCTTTTCATGTAGGTATCTAGTGCCCTGGAAAGGGAGAGCCTTGATTGAGAAGTTGCCTCATTAGGTTGGCCTATGGGCAGGTTTGTAGGGCATTTTCTTGATTAGTAATGTGGGCAGGCTTAGCCTGCTGTGATTCTGGGAGCCACAGAGATACTTAATAGGAATGTTAGCACCACAAGGCTGACCCATCAGAGCCAAGGGCCTCTGATGGAGCGAAAGCCAAGATCTCAAGGAGTCTTGGTGCTGATTGTCCTTGTAGGTGCTGACCCCTCCCTACAGAGGATTTCTGTGTGTGAAGGCAGCCCTCTCTATCTGTTATTTCCTTGGAATTTATGGGTATTCACCCCCCTATCCCAATGTGAAAACAGTCACAGATAAGATCTTCCAGACCTTTGCTTCCTCTGCCCAGAGCAGACTTTCTGTCTGCCTGCCTTCCCTATGATTACCTTTGCTAGTAAAACTGGTAGTAACTCATTTGAAACTTCTCTCTGGCATCCAAGGTCAGCCACAGGCTGTCCTACTGATAAGAAAGCTATCCAGAGTTAATTAACCCAAGAAAGCTTTCTAAGACCTCCTGGCTCCTGGATTCACTAACCCAAGATCCTTTCTTGAAAGTTTAGGAATGCAAACTAAGCCTTCACCAAGTCTCTTCTAGGGAAAGTGCTTTAGCAGGTCAAGCAGCTGCCAGGTCCCTTTCATTGTTTACTCAGTCACCTAGCAACCCTGGTCCATGGCCTTGTCAGGGAACTGGCCTGGTTGGGGTATGTAAGACCTATGCCTTCATTGTTGCATTGCTGTGCCATGCCATTGCCATCCTAGCATATTATGAAGTTGCTGTACTAATAAAGAGAAAAGGAAGTGCTCTAAGTTTGATTCCTGAGAAGAGATTATAGTAGGAAATTCCTCTATGGTGAAGAAGCGCATCTTGCTGAGGCTCTGAGAGAAAGTCTATCTGGGGCTGGACCACAGTAGGTTTTCATTACTGGACTATATCTGCAAACAGTCTGAGTGAGCCATGGGGAGCAAGGAGGCAAGCTGCACTCATTTGTTGCCTCTGCTTTGGTTCCTTTCTCTAGGTTCCTGTCTTGAGTTCCTGCCTGATTTTTTTTTTTTCTTTTTAATGATTGACCGTGGTAAGCTGAAAAGGAAAACATTTCTTCTCTTTTGGTTGTAGTGTTTACCACAACAATAGGGAAGCAAACTAGGATAAATGCATTCTTTAAAGTTTACAGTGGGGAATCTGAAGCTAAGTGTCTGTCGTTTGACTTGCTTAGTTCCTTAGAAACTATCTGGGGAGTTTTCTTGTCATCTCAGAATCTGGTAAGTTAACTACGATTCTAGTCATTTGCTCATTGTCCTCACTTTTTAATGGAACATTCTGTGTATTTTTAGAATATAGATTGCTTTACTCTGTTTCAAGAAAGATCTCTATATTTTAATATATTTTTTGTTCCATTATTGAATTTTCTATTTTGGTGATGATGATATGCCTTAGCCTTGGGCATCTTCTTCTCATCTATTATCCTTCTTTGTCTTGTTTGAGGTTATTGGTCTTTTCCTGTCTGTGCCCACTGTGATCACATTCTTACATATTGGTAATTGTTTTCAGCTTTGTCTATTATCTCAGCATTTCACCACAGGTTGTTTTGGTTTGGGACTGATTTTCTTGTCTTTTCCAATCTCAGTCTTCATCTTGCCTTTCCCTTTACCGTCTTGCTTGTGGTCTCATTCATGTTGTCTCTAAGCCTACAGAAACTCTTAAAATTTTCAGCAGTTTGGGGGTATTTATGTATTCCTCTGGTTCTCCTTCTCACTGTCATTTGGTTGTGGTATATTCTTGCAACAAAACATCATTTTCTTCTAATTTCTTTTTGAGTAAAATGACAGATGGAACCAGAATTTCCATTTGTCCTAATGGTGCAGACAGATTCTCCCACACTATTCACTCTATCAGTGATTTTGTTGTTTTCCTTTTCTGAGCTACCGTGTGCATATGTGTTGTATGTGTTTTTGTGTTTGCTCTTGTGTGTGTTGTGTGATAACATATGTGCATGTGGAAATTAAGGGTCAATGTCAGGTATCAGCCATCATCCCTCTCTACATTATTTTTGAGATGGGGGGTCTCTCACTGAACCTGGAGCTCATTAGATTTTATAGGCTAGTTGGTCTGTGAGCTTTAGGGGTTCTCCTGTGTCTGTACCCCACCCCTTGCACGTGCCAGGGTTATAAGGGCAGGCAGCTGCATTGAATTTTTTTTAACGAGGTTCTGAGAATCAAACCCAGCTCCTCATACTTGCGCAGCAGGCTCCTTACTCACTAAACCATCTGTACAGCCCCAGAGATATTTTTAAATTGTGAATTTTATTAGTTTTAAACAGTCTGGAGTTATGAGAGAGATTTTGGAAAGTTCTGTATGGGTTGACCTGTAATCTCTAAAAGACTTGGTACCTCTCTTCTTTGGAGACTTTTTCAAATACCCTGCATCATGAGTAATGGCCCTTGGCTAGTTGGAGCTACGTATTTTCTTGCATAGGTGAACAGGGATCTGGTTATCATCTGTTTTTGCCTCTGTCTTCTAAGTCATCATGGACCACGCTAACATGAAGTTGGTCATCTTGCTGTTTTGGCTACCATTTTTACTCACTGGACTTTTTTCTTATAGCTGTGTTTATTTCTGTTATTAAAGGAAACAAGTTAAAACAGTGTTTGGAAATTTCACTCCTGGTTCATACCTCTGCAGAAAAAGTGAGTCCTTGCCTGGAGACCTGGGTGTGCTACTTATACCCAAAGAAAAGGGGTTTGTGCTGTTACTGGTGCTATTAGTCTTTATTTCTTCTCAAGTCTCCTATGTGGTTGGGGATAATAGATATGCCATGTTGCATTTATTTCTTGTTTCTCTTGGCCTTGATGGTGCCCAGGAGGAGTGCTAGCAATCTCTGTCTCCCTTGGAAGAGTCTCTACAACTTCTTCCATACTGCTGACTGTGCACACCTGGGGCTGTTAGTCATGATGCTCAGGTTCACTCATTTATGTTCTTTACCCATCATGCTGTGCAGAGCCACAGAAGCTCACCTTTCACTAGTGCAGCTGTCATTTTAAAAATACTTTATTTAGTATTTATACATGCATAAAATGTATTTTGATCAAATTCACTTCTCATCCCTTCATTTCCAATTCTTATCTTATCTCCGCCAGCATTTTTCCCTCCCAACTTTATATGCCTCTTTCCTTCCTTTCTTCCTCCTTCCTTCCCTCCCTTCCTCCCACCCACCTTCCTTCCCTTCCTTCCTTCCTCCCATTCTTCCTTCCCACTGAATCTACCTAGCTCTGCCTGTAGCTTGGATGTGGACCATCTCTTGAATTATGAGTAGCCTCTCAGGGTCCTGAAAACTGCCTCTCTATCTCCTAGCAGCCAGAAATTGCCCATAGCTCCTTGGATATTGGTGACCTTCATGAGCCCTCACCCATCTGTGTTGTTATTTTGGCTAACTGGATCTTGTCAAAGTCTTGTGCACGAAGTCTTAATCACTATGAGTCCATGTTTGCAACTGTGCTGTTCTGTCTGGCAAACACTGTTTCATGCAGACATCTACCCATTCTGGCTGAGGTGGGCAATACTTTACCCACTGAATTTTCTCCCAGTCCAGCACTAATGTTCATGATGCAGTCTCCTATGGGAATTCCAGATGTTGAAGAATATACTAACTTCAGTTTTGCCAGAAAAGGCTTCTAAAAAAACATTGTTTAAAAATATTCACATTAAATAGTAAAAACAAAAAGGCTTAAAATTAAAAGGCATGTAAAAAAAATGAGCCCCCCCCATCTTCTTTCAAGTGGGGTTAGGTTAAATCTAGCCTTTATCAATGAACACAGGCAACCCTCTCTAGTGCTGGGAAATGGTTATCTCTGCCCTCCCTCCCTCTCCCTACACCCCCTGCCTCATCCTCCTTCCTAATCTGCAGATCTGGCTCTATTTCTGAGCTAATAGAATAAAGAACATTTTACTTGTAGAGGGAAGCAGTCCTGGAGCCTGAGACACAGCTTACATTTCATGAAAACCTTTTCACCTTATACCATGATCTCCACCAGAAGGAAGAAGTGGAGATTAAGTGGTGGGCGGGCAGTAAGGCATCTGCTTTCAGATCCAATCTTTAGACAATAGGTACTTCTTTCATTTTAAATTCAGTGTATGTGAAATAAAGGATATGATCAAGAGCAATTGGATACTAGGTTAATTATCTTTTCAGGAAGAATACTAGACAAGGCCCAGCAAGGATGAATACATATTAATAAAATGCAGACACCTAAAGCTAAGATGCTTGGGCTGAGGTGACAGCAGTGGGTGTATTTCCTTCTGGTTGCCCACAGATCCCCACAGGGAAAAGGAATTCCAGGCTACAGATTAGACTTCCTTGATGAAAAAGGCAGGGGCCTGACTGCACTAGAATCAAAAGCTTTGCATTTTTTTGAAACTTGTTCATAAATGGGACATGTCTATGATGACCTCTGCTGGCTGAGATGTTATTCTAAAGGTCATTGGAAGAGGCCACTGAAAGGCCATTCGAGGGCCAGATAAGGGGCTACGATGATCAGTTTGTAGCTGTGGGAGTGATGATGCAAGATGAGTTTCTGTGAAAATACCTCTGCCTCTTCTCATGGGGAGATGATGAACTGGGCATCTGTGAATAAAGATTCTTTCTCTGTGAAGCAACCATTGCTTTTCCATAGGAATAGCCTGGGGATCTCCAGGAGAGCTGCTGTGTACAAAGACCCACAGACTATAGCAATCAGAACTATTCATTAATTAAATCTTAGATAATTTAATGATGAGCATGGACCAATTATATTTCTAGTTAGCCACTGGATCACTAGGTAATACAATTTCTTATTTCCAGAAGTATATGACTAGGAACATAGAGTTGCAATTAGTAAGATTTGATTTTTTGGCTGTTGCTTGAGACAGGGCTACTGGTTCAGGCTGGCCTTAAACTCCAAACTTCTAGTCTTCCTGCCTCTACATACAAAGTCCTGGAATTATAGATCTATATCATCATAGCCATTTTATATGGTGCTGAGATCAAGCCTAGGGCTTCATGCATGTCAGATAAATACTTTATCATATTCTTAGCCTTGATTAGGTTCTTAATTTAGTCTGAAAAAATACTGTCAATATTGAGAGTGTTGAAGATGTCAAGTATTATAGATTGTTGTATGGGACTATACCCTGCCTTTATAAATGTTTTGTCTTAATATGGAGTTAGTGGATTCTTCTAAAATTTTGTGTGTTAAATTCTAAAGTCTAGTATCTTAGAAGGTGGCTCAATTTAGAAATAGAGTCTTTCAAGAATTAAGATAAAATGCAGTCATTAAGGCAGGTTCTACTGCAATAACATATATTCTGACCATGCTTTTCCCAGGATACCTGCTTTATAAGGTCAGAAAAGGTGGGCCCAGATGTGCAAGCAGAATCAAGGTGAGGAGAATACAGAAAATGATCATATGCAAACCAGAGATTAATGCCAGAGGGAACCTTGCCTTGAAGCCCTCTATGAGCCTTGCTCAATGGTTGTTGTGTCCGCTCTCAAACTGATCTGTAATGTTATAAACGTTTCTCCCACCAGTGAGCTCACTCATGTTTCAGTGTTGCCTGCTCATGCCGGCTTCTTGGGTTTTAGGCCTTTTCCTGCCTTTTTTCCTTGAGCCCTCTCTGGGATCTACTTTAAAATGTGTCTTTCATTTTTTTTGTTCTCCCTCTCTGTTGCTCCTGTCACTCAGCCATCTCCATCTCTCATGATTTATTCCCACCTCCCCTTGCTCGTCCCCCATTATGATCCCAATTTACTCAGGAGATTTTTCTCTAGTTCCCCTTCTCAGCAGGATCCCTGGATGTCTCTCTTAAGTTCCTCCTTTACCTAGCTGTTTGAGGTTGTGGTTTGCAGCCTGGATATTCTTTGCTTTTGTCTAAAATCCACTTATGAGTGAGTACATCCCATGTCTATCTTTCTGGACCTGTGTTACCTCACTCAGAATGATACTCTTCAAATCCATCCATTTGCCTGCAAATTTTAGGATGTCATTTTATTTTTTACTGCCAAGTAGTACTCCATTGTGTAAATGTACCACAACTTTTAAATCCATACTTCATATCTTGATAGAGGGAGCCACTGTGGGGTTAGAAAGAAACCTGGTGCTAGGGAAACTTCCAGGAACCCACAAGATGTCCCTGGCTAGGACTCCAAACAATAGTGGAGAGGGTGCCTACACAGGACTTCCCCTATAATCAAATGAATTACCATCCTAAGTGTTGTTATAGAACCTTCATCCATCAATGAATAAAGGCAGAAACAGAGATCCATAGCTAAGCACCAGGTTGAGCTCCCAGTCCAGCTGGAGAGAGAGAGAGAGAGAGAGACAGAGAGAGAGAGAGAGAGAGAGAGAGAGAGAGAGAGAGAGAGAGAGAGAGAGATATCAGGATCATGAGGAGGAGACCCACAGAGATGGCTGACTCCAGCTATTGGAAACTCAATGACTCTGAAATAACAGCTGAGGAACCTTCATGGAAAGGAACTAAACCCTCCAAAGGTAGATGACAGTCAGTTTGTGGAGCCTCCTGCAGTAGGATCAGACTATATTCCTGGTGCATGAACTGACATCTTGGTGTCCATTCCCTACAGAGGAACACCTAACCCAGCCTTAATACTCAGCTGAGGGACTCAGACCTACCTCAACTGGATATGCCAGACTGAACTGACCCACCGTGGGACTCCTTGTTTTCCTTGGGGACTGGATGGGGGATGGGGTGGGGAGGCTGAGGGAGGACTGCGAGGGCCTGAGAAGAGGGAACGGAGGGAGAGCAGTAGTAGATATGAGAAAAAAAAAACCTTTTTAATACAAGAAATCATGCTTCAAAAAACATAAATAAATACAATTATAGATTTAAAAAAATTTTAAAAAATAAAATGTCTTTTTTTCCCATGGTAAAGTATAAATATCGGGGGGGGGGGTGGTATTGAAAGTTAGGAGAGAATTGTAACTCTTAGGAGTTCTAGTTAGATGTGAGGAACTAGAGATAATTTCATTTAAAAAAAAGTTTGATTTTAAATATTAACTTCCTATTGATAGACATTTGATGACACAGCCACTACATTCATCAGGGATGTAGGTACCTCTGGGGGATCCTATGATTGGTGGTAACAAGTGAGAGCAATGTGGGGAGAAAATGAAATATGATCACAGTACAGAATACGTGTGATGTCATAATGAAACCTATTGTTTTGTACAATGAATAAGACGAGTTTGGTCATAGATGACAAGATGGTGACAGGGAAGTGTCGTTACTATGGCAGCCAACACTTATCACACAAGTCACTGATTCCCTACACAACCCTCTTTGGAGATGAGTGTGAAGCTCACTGTAAATCACAGATCAATGCATTGCTCTGGCCTCAGAACTGGCTTTTTATTTGCTACATCATTTGAATAGATCCAGTCAAGGTTCATGTGCCATCTTCAGCAATTCCTTCTCTTCCTCCACTCCAGTGCCAGCTGCAAACTCCTAAGCCCAGGTGTAGACCCACAGCCCAGGATGCCTCTATGATTGTGAGCCCCCTTTACTAGGTGTGTTAGGAGCCAGGGGACAGCAGGATACATCTAATATGAATCCTCAAATGGAAAAATGAAGAGGATCCTCCAACTGCAGCAGAAGGGAGAGAGGTCAATACAAAAGAAGATGGAGGGAGAAGGAAAGAAATTGTTTGATAAAGCCTCAAGGAATCTTATTATTTTATATTTACCTAAAATTATACATAAGACATATATACATATGCACATGTACATACATACATACATACATACATACATACATACATACATATATGGATATATCTTAAAGGAAGTTATGTTACTTGGGCTGACAGTGCTCCCCTCAAGAACTGGCGACTAATAGAAAACTCCAGTGCCAGGCACAAGAGACCTCCTCCCTTCAAATGGTTGTTCTGGGTAGTTCAAAGGGCTCTCAAAATAATACAGACTATTGCTATTTCTTTTGGTTGCTTATAGGTTGAAGGTAAGCCCATACTGCTGAAGAAATCACACACTTCAGACACAGGACTTGGATAATTTGAGCTGCATCTGACCTGAAATCCTCCTTCCTGTGGCCTAGCTTCCATGATACCAGAAAATACTTTGCCAGCTGTCAAGTATGTGACAATTGACAGTCCTGTCCAGCAGCAACACCCATGAACCATAACATGGACCAGCAAGGCAAGATGTCAATGAAGGTATAAACAGAGATGATGGTACCCAGCAGCCACTGTCTAAGTGGACTTAATGCCTGGTATTAGGAACCTAACTAACTTCCCAGGGTTAGTGAGGGCATGGATCTTAGAAGAGAATCTATTACTGCCAGTTGCTAGACCAGCATAATTCCTTCCTGCATTCTAAGTTTTATTCTTATATCCACAGGTAAGTATAACTACCATTCCTCATCAAAGAAGCCCCTCTTTCCAGAAAATGGAGGCCATCACAGAAAACTACTGAACACAAGGCAGATATCAATGGATTGCTGGAGCCCAGCCATAGGGGATACATTCATATCAGAGCTGCTACATCTATGTCTCAGGAAACATTATGGAGAAGGGAGTGGAAAGAAACAGAATGCCAGGAACACTGCTGTGAAATGCTGTCTCCTAGAAATAGCTACATAAGCAAAACCTGAACAATGTGATATCAACAGACATGCCGATGTAGGAGGAGGAAAATCTCACAGTGTCCTACCAGTAGACAAAGATCTAAAAACAACTAATGATTGAGAGGAAGAATTAGCCTCTCCTGGGATGGGTCCCCTAATTGACTATCCAATACAACATGAAGAGGTCTGTCCTGAAACCATATACACACAAACAGCAAAAAATAAACACAAACAACAATGAACTCAACAGATTGTATGCATATATTTATGCATATATACACACATGTAATAAAATCAAAGAAAAGGACGTTATCAGTTTGAGAGAGGAACGTGAAAGGAGTTACAGGGAGAAGACATGAGGGGCTGGAGGAAGAAAGAGGAAGAAGAAAGAAGTGTAATATATTTTAATTTTTAAAAAGCAGTAAATAAGAAATAGAAAGATCCAACCCTAAGTCTTGGAACTTTTGCTTGATGTTCCTTGGGTTCCTGGACAGACACACCTCTCCTCATCCCTTCATGGCCTGGGTAGACACAGCCTCAGCTGAAGCTTTGTCTCAGGATGCTAGAGAAGAAAGGAAGGGCCTGCGAATGTAGTTCAGTTGATAATGCACTTGCCTTGTATACACAGGACACCTTGACTTAATCCCTAAGGGACACACACACACACACACACGAGGTGGAAGGAAGAGAACATATATCATGATTTTCTAACTTGTCTCTGCTCATTTTTCTATAATTTATTACCACAACAATTTCAAATTTATTTACCTGAACACACTGGATATTAAATATTAGGAAATTATTTTAGAGTGAAGTGCACAGGAAGAATAACATAATCCATTCATCTGATAAGCACTGATTGAGTGGTTATAATTTATTGGGCACAGGAAAGCAATGGAAGTGTAGATTAAGGTACAGGACACACTCAAGTCCACAATACAGTATGGGGTGGTAAATTCTACAGTATGGTGAATGTGGGTGAGCTGTGTGGACAGAAGACGATTAGCTTATTTAGGAGATGTAGGAGACTCTTCCAGGAAGAGTGAAATGTCCTCTAGGGCTTAAAAAATTAGTCAAAATGTGTGTGTGTGTGTGTGTGTGTGTACAAACCCATGCAAGTGCATGTATACACACTTGTATAGAGGGAACTGCAGCAGAGGAATGGGATGTGGAAGTTTGTTGTACTCAGAGAAGTGCAGCTTGGGTACCACCCCTCATTTTTCCTTTGTCTCAGACAAGGCCTCTTGTATACTGCTTTGTGCCCCAGACTAGCCCAAGATCCTTCAGAAATTCTTTTATCTCCACCTCACCACAGGATTACTGGGTTACACTAAGATCACTAAGATGCTCTGTTTTGTGTGGATTGGGGGAGTCCACTCAAGTCTGCATGCTTGTGAAAGTGCATTACTTAATGAATTATCTCCCCAGCCTCACTACCTTTTGTTAAGCTACTGAGTTTAGAAGGGGTTTGTTATGCTGTAATAACTAATTGATATGAGATAATCATCTCTAAGATAATTGAAAGTGAAAATTGCCTTAATATTGAGAAAGATCAAGCAGGAAAAACAGAAAGCATGGGCTACTGCAGAGCTTCCCAAGTCATTCTGGGTTCTGACTCTTGAGTAATAGGAAGAGACGGAAGGCCAGTGGGCAGAGAACTGACATTATCCAACCCATCATGTTAGAGACCAAGGAAAGGGATTTAGAAAGTAATGAACCAGAGGAGTGATCAGTTAAAACCAGGAGAAGTTATTGAAAGCCAAAAGGCGAGGCTGTCAGCCCCAGCTAAACAGTTACTACAGGTTCAGCATGTGAACTGAGAGAGTGTACACAGGAACCAATTGGGGAGAGAGGGCATTGGAGAGAGACGTGATGGCTGTGCTTATATCAACTGGACACAAACTAGAGGTACCAGAAAGGGAGGGATCTCAATGGAGAAATGCCTCTATAACTTCCAGCTGTAGGGCTTTTCCTTAATTAGTTATTGATGGAGGAGGGGCCCAGCCCACTGTGGGTGCTGCCATCCCTGGACTGGTCATCCTTGGTTCTAGAACAAACAGGCTGAGCAAGGGAGCAAGCCAGTGAGCCGCACCTCACTGTGACCTCTGCTCAGCTCCTGCCTCCAGGTTCTTGCCCTGTTTGAGTTCCTATCTCAATTTCTGTCCATGATGAATAGCAATATAGACAAGCAAGCCAAATAAACCCTTTCCTCCACAACTTGCTTTTTTTTTTTTTTTTTTTTTTTTACAGCAATAGCAACCCTAACTCAGAGAACAGGGAACAAGTGAGGACAGCCAGATGGAGCCACACAGGAAGGAAGAAATGAGTGTTGAATAGTCATTCCCAGAGTGACAGTGACCTAGGTTTAAACAAATTAGCTTGTTAACAGCAAGCCACTGGACATCATGAGCCACTTACAGCAAGATGAATACAGGTGATTTTGACTATGTGACTGAGATAAAAACATATTTAGTTTTCTCTTACTTGGCTTCTCTTCACCGTCAAATAGTTCATTCTTCACATGGATGGGTGCGCGCTCATTACAAATTAGCTGACTGCTAGGGAAGTTGCTTAGGTTTTATAATGTTTAAATAGCTGCAGCATTTTCTTGTGTTATGTTTTTCCCCTGTCTTTGCTCTCTTAGCAGTGGTTGTAGCAGAAAGACTGGGAGCCTCAGACTTACAGTCCTGGAATGGAATTCTGGCTGTGATAGTTTACTGGCTATGGAGCCTTGGAGAAATAATTTATTGGTTTTGTGCCTTTACTTTCTTCTCTCTTCCTAAGAGGGAGACTATTTTGTCTCAATTAGTGATTGCTGTTGTAACAGACTACTTGCAAAGTTCAATGGCTGGGCCAGCGAGAGAGGTCAGTGTATAAAGGTACTTGTAGATAAGCACCGGATCTATCCTTGGGACCATTTGGGTGGAAAGAGAGAGCTGACTGGATGTTCTCTGATCACCATATGTGATCACCATATGCTGACACATGCACTTACATACATGCATGCATACACACACACCAATAAATTAATGCAATATTAAATTTAATGTCCTATAAAGTAAAAAAGGCTAGGTATTCACTACCTCCTTGTTCTGTGAAAGCCTGAGTGGTTGTTAGTTCCCCTTTGCCATCAATGTGTTATGATTTTAAAGGAAGAGAGGTTTGTTTTGGCTAAGTTTCAGAGGTTCATTAGTCAGCCTTCTTTGGAGAAACAGAATTAATAGAATAAAAACATATTACCAAGAGAATTTAGTAGATTGGCTTTCATGGGGTCTGGACTGGGTAGGCCAACAGTGGCTAGGTAAATACCTGAGAGGTTGTAAACCCAGTATTTTGCACTCCGAGGCTAATAGCCTTGGCAGCCCCAATCTGGCACTGAAAACTTGGAGGATTCCTGGATAGCTGCTGGTTGTTAGTAGATGTTGGAAGGCTGAACAAGCTGGGCTCAGAAATAAGGGCCCAGACATGGAGTAGATGAAAAGTAATGGCAAAGGCAGGCAGGCATGCATGCAGGCAAAACACACCAGCTTTTATGTCTGACCACCTTAAGTCTGTGCTGCTGCTGGAAGTTGCCACGAACTCTGGGGAAGGGTCCTGTCTCTCAGGTAATCTTTCTGGGAACTACCCTGGCATGCCTTCCTGGAGATGTGCTTTAGTTGTTTTCAGATCCAATAAGGTTGGCAAGCAACATTAACTATCAGAGGAGGTATCGGTTGATCATGGCAAGAAGGACATAGCAGAGCAGAGCAATCCACATCATGCCCACTACAAAGCAGAAAGAGGAGGATACAAAACCAGGGCATGATACAGCCCCAAAGACACACCTACAGAGACCCTTCCTTTACCTACAGCCTATCTCCACCTTCTCTGCTCCTCTCAAAAATGCCATCAGATAAATGGACTGAACCATGCATGGAGTCACAGCCCTCATGAGTTAATCATCTCTGGAAACAACATCACAGACATCTTCAGAGGTGTCTCATCTTCTAGGCATTCATTTTCCCCAAGTTAACAATTAAGGTTACCTGCCAAAGGTATATAGAGCTTGGCTCACTGGTGTGTTCATGGCCAGTTGAGGTCTAGTTGGGGTTTTGGTCACACCTGGGCTTTCTTACACATCTGAGCTTTACTGCAGTGGCCCATCTCTCTGTCCACCTCTCATCTTTGGACAAGAAAGCCTGTGTGTATTCTCATCATGCTGGCTGAGTGGACATGTGCCAGATAACCTCTCAAGCCTAGCCTCAAACTGACAAAGCTTTTCACCAGCAGCCCTCTGCTGACCAAGGTAAATCACAAGGCTACCCCAGGATCACATGTGTGGAGATGGAGCCTTCCTCCCACGGGAGGAACTGTGGTATTTTGCAAGAGGACGTTCACTGGCAGTGATCATTTTTCAGAAGCATTTACCTTGTTACTCTGCATTGTTGGGGAGATTTTATAAGAACATACCTGGAGGTGTCAGAGGTGATAGCTGGCACACAGTCGTGCAATACCTATGTCACCATCTCCCTTCCTACAAAGATAAGTCAAGAGCAAGAGCAGACACAGATCTTCCAGGTGCACGGCAATAGGATGCAGCCTTGGTGTGTGCATGAGCATTGCTTACGCCTGTTTCATTAGGCAAGTGTTTTCAAAAGAAATTTTCAAAAGAGCGAAATTATAGGCCTCACTTTTAGAAACCCTTGGCAATGCGGTGTCTGTCTGGGTCTTCTTTCTTTCCTCCTAAAAGAATACCCACTGGAATGCTAAGACTTCACCTCCTCATCTCGAGGGGAACAATGCGTTATTTTGGTCTGCCTTTGATCACCGGTGATTCACTTTAAAGGCACTGCTGCTGGGAAAGTGCACAGGAAACTGAGCCGTAATCAGAAAAATGTCTATGTAAAAATGGCTTCCTCTGTTTCTCTGCCCTTATTTCCCTGGGAGTCGCACCCCCCTCTTCTAATCCAATAGCCAATTGAGACCCAGCCTGACTGAGAAGGTAGGCTGTGTCTTATTTATCTGGCACTTCTCACCAGTATCCCCTCTGAGTTCTGCCAGGAATTAACCAGAAAGTATATTATTATGTAATTTGCCCAAAAGACATTTGACTTAAGACTGCCAAGCTTCTGAAGTAAGGTCTTTACTTTAAAAAGTACTCAGAAACGATACTTTAAATTACATTACCACAATGGTAATTTCACAAAATCTATTGAAAACCTGAAAATTTATCATAACTCTCAATGCAACTGCCTAAATTTTATAATTCAAAGGAAACAAGTGAAAAACTTATGGTCTTTAAAAATAAAAGTCAAGAGCCAGCAAGATGGCTCATTGGGTCTAGACACCTGCAATCAAGCCTACAACCAGAGTTCTTTTCCTAAGATGCACAGGATGATGGGTTAGGGTTAGGGTGACTCTCAAAGATGTCCTCTGACCTCCACATGTGTACTGTTGTGCATGCGTGTGCATGCACACACACACTCATTCATATATATATATGTGAAAAATTACTGAAATAAAAGTTGAATTAGTGATATCCTTAGATTTGTGACAGGATTTTAAGGATGGCCAGGGGCATCTCACCTATCATCACTCATTTCCCTGGTGTTAACAGATGACATCACCAGGGAAAAGTTGTCACAGTTAAGTGACTAACAGCAGAATCCAGACTTCATGTGAATCTCCCCACTTTCCCCCTGAACACCCACTTTTTGTTCCTAGTATAATCTAAGGCATTGTGATGCATCTAATGGCCATGTCTCCCTGGCAGTCTGTACCCTGAAATGATTTCTCAGTCTTTCCTTGTTTGTAATGATGTGGAGAGCTTTGAGGAGCTCTGATGGGGATGTTATAGACCATTTGAGTCCTGTTTATATTTCCTCATGATTATAATGGATTATGGATTTTTGGGGTGAAAGTTACAAAGTTGCTCTTTTGGTTGTTCTTGTCATAATGTTGGTGGTTCATAACATGCTTGCCAGCGGCAGCACCATGTGCAATAGTACTGAAGAATTAGAAACCAAGGCTTCACCACAGGAGATTAGCTTAGCCCATACTTTTGCTTTATCTTGTTTTTTTCCCTCAGTTTTAAAATTAATTAAATGTGGTCACTGACAATTTTACAGATATGCATGATGCATAATGACTACTCTTATCCCCACACTCTTCCATTTCCCTATTACGTCTGTAGTTTCCTACAAGTCTGTTCCTCATGCTCATGTCTATTTGTTTTGATTTGTGATCTACAGTGTTACCTAGAGCTTTCATATGTGACTATGGGTTATGAATGATCCTTTGAAGCCTGAATATACAGGGAGAGACAATGCTTCTCCTTCCAGACTCTGTCACTTGTCAGAGCAGTAAGGGGTGGGGCCCATGAGTTCTTCTGCTTTCTAAGATCAATTGTTTACACTGTCAGTTTTGTGCCAATCCTATGCCGGTAAGCATAGTCATGGGTTCATAATTGAAATGGCTTATCTAGTCTAGAGTGTGGCATTTCATAGCCCTTCCCTCTATCTTCTGGCTCGTACACACTTCCCATCCCTTCTTCTGTACTGTTCCATTGGCCTTCAGGTTGGTGCTGTACAATACCATTTTTCAGACTGATCCTTCAATTGTCACTTATTCTCAGCATCTTGAACAGCCATAAATCTCAGCACTGACTACCATTCATTACACAGAGAGGCTTCTCTAATCAATGCTGAGAGTGGATTTTGTCTACAGGTATAAAATAGATATTTGGAATGCATTTCGAAACAACATCAATTTAGTTAAACAACATATATTAGTTTTTCCCTATTTTTATGTCAAAATATAATGACCAAAGCAACTTAGAGATTAAAGCATTTAGTTGGGCCTGTGGTTTCAGAGGATTAGAGTCTACTATGGCAGAGCAAAGTTACCATGTCAGGAATAGATGAGAGATCACATCTTGATCAGCAAGCAGAAGGCAGAGACTACATTGGGAAACACATGAGTCTTTTGAAACCTCAAAGCCTGCGATGACACATCTCGTCCAACAAGGCCACACCTTCTAATCCTTCCCAGATAGTTCTACCAACTAGAGTTGTAATTCAAACCACCACACAATTATAGTGAGTTCCTCACTTGGGCTTATGACCTCCTCAGCCATAGGTTCTTAACCAAGCTTACAGTACTAGGCATGGGTTCTCTTCCATAGAGGGGGCCTCAAATCCAATCAGAGGGCAGTTGTTTATCTCACACCACAGCTGTACCACTATTGTATAGGTGGACACAACTTGCCCAGAAGTTTGGTTTCTTGGGTTCATAGCATTCACAGCTAGGTAAGACCATTGATCCTCTGCAACTCCTGACATTTTGACAACTGGTCAGCACTGAGGGAGTTTCCAGCTCAATTCCACTTTGCTTTTCTTTATGTTGTAACCAAAGGTATAGATAAGAGTTTACCACTAGTTCTGGTAGCTAGCCAAGAGGGCTGACAAGAGTCTGTATTGTTTAGGGGTCTCTGGAGTCTTCATGATCAGTTCCTGTGTAGGTGCTTTACACCCGGGACTGGGAATTTTGTTTAGTAACCCTCTGCTTCTAAGAGCAGCCTTATCTACTCCTGTGGGGTAACTCTCTCTATTCTCTCTCTTGTGTTTTGAGTTATAAGTTAGGTTTCTATAAGAACTCTTTTATTTTGGTTAATTCCTCTCCTACAGCTTCATCTCCCCAGTTCTCCCACCTCTGTCCCCCCTCCTTCCCGCTCTGGTGTCCCCTCTCCAATCCTTTACCTCTGCTCTACTGTCTCCCTTCACTGGGGACCCTCCCTAGGTGTCTCCCTTTCCTGGTTTCACAGCTTCTACAGGCACTCCATGTGAGACAGACAAAGAAGAGTGAATATTCAGGACTTGTTTTTCTGGCTCTGGGTTATTTCACTTAGTTACTGTTTTTTTTTTTTTATAGTTTTATCCATTTACCTTTAGTTTCTTTTGAAGATAAATAGTATTCCATTGGTACAACATTTTTATTATTCAGGCATCAGCTGATGAACATTTGGGCTGTTTCCATCTCTTAGCTGTGATGAGAAAAGTCACAATGAATATGGGTGAGCAAGCATCTTTATAGTAGACTATAGGTTTCTTCGAATAGATGTCAGTGAGCTGTAAGTCTGGTTGAATGCAAGTTTTATTTCTAGTTTTTTGAGAAACCTCAGGGCTTATTCCCAAGGTGGCTGTAGTTTTCACTCCTACCAACAATATGCAAAGGTTAAATTTCCCCATATTTACAATAGCATTTGCTGTCATCTTGAAGACAGATATTCTGACAAGGGTGAGAGAGAATAAATTCTTTTTTTTTTAAACTTTATTTATTTATTTGCCTTGGTGTTTGCCTGGAACTGGAACTACAGACAGTTGTTAGCTGCCATGTGGGTGCTGGGAATCGAACCCGGGTCCTCTGGAAGAGCAGATGGTGCTCTTAACCACTGAGCCATCTCTCCAGCCCTGAGAGAGAATAAATTCTAAAGCACTTTTCATCTGCAACTTGGTGGCTAAGGATGTTGAACATATTTTTAAGTGTTTTTTAGCTATTGTAATTTTTCTTTTGAAAAAATTCTGTTTATTTCTTTAGCCTATTTTTTTATTTAAACCATTTACTTTCTTGGTGTTTAATATTTTTTAGTTCTTTGTATATTTTAGAAACTGACCTTCTATTAGGTATATGGTTGACACAGAATTGTTCCCATTCTGTGGGCTGCTTATTCACCTGATTGATAATTGGTGTGCCTTTTCAAAAAACACAGGAAAATTTATGCAATATCTTAACTGTAATCCCCTATAAAATCAAAATCAAAATCACATGCTTCCAACATATAATGGTATCGGATATATATCACCATTTCGAAACAGGGAAGGCAGCGTAGTGAGAAAAATACTGCGCCAAAGCAAGTATTTTCTATGAAAATCAGCTGAGCAAACTCCAAACTTTGCATCTCCATGTCTGTTGTCAAAATGCTTTTTAGATCTGCAACTCCATTCAGCTTTGTTGACTGCAACACACGCATCTTTCTCTTCAGATGGTTCCACTTGCTGTTAGCAGCTCTCCTAGGCAGATATCTCATGGCTCTGGTATCTCCAACATCTTTGGGTCTCTAAGGCAATCCAGGCTTTACCTTTACAGCTTCATGAAACGGCTTCTCTGGGCCTCCATTCAGGGATGTCCATATATATATATACACCTGGCCTCAGCAGCTTTCATTAGTCATGGAGGCAAATTCCATAATCCCTTCCTTCTATCCTTGGCTCTTAAAGCCAGAACCATGTGGTCAAAGCTGTCAAGTTCTGCTGCTTGCTGGGGCTGTAACATGGTCCCCCTGTTCATTACATGTTCACTAACTTTCTGCTTTCCATGGTTTTCTTCATTACCTAGGCTTCTAGAACTTGCTTTATAGATCAGGCTAGCCTCAACTCAGAGATCTGAGAGCCTCTGCCTTTTGAGTGCTGAAATTAAAGGTGTTTCACACCATATCTGGCTCAAAGGTTTTTAAAATTTCTTTTGACAAGTTGGAAATTTAGTAGGGTGTAATCTTGCTCTGAGGTCACTACTCTCTTTATGCCATTTCTTAATCTGTTTATTTTCTTGAATATAGTACTTAACTTCATCCCACTTTCTGGTACTCTTTTTCTCCTCAAGTGTTTCTTTGTTCAGCTTGCTTGCCTTCATTATATATCTTCAGTAGAGTTAACACTAATAATATCATGACAAAGTCTTTAGTAGGCTGTTTTGAGATTTTCTCTGCCAAAGGAAGCAATGCAAAATCCTGCACTATAGCCTCAGGCAGACTTTTTGGACAAGGACAGTAAACAGCTACATTCTTTACCAAAATAGTATGGGGCTGGTTTCTAGGATACTAACATTCTTCTCCTCTGAAACTCCTTGATCCAGATATCCACAGTTCAAATCATACTCATCATCACTATATTCCATACTCCTACTAAAATGGCCCATTAATCAGCACTTAAAGCATTCAACTGCTTTTCTAATCCATAGGCCCAAGGTCCATATTACTTCAAACAAAAGCATGGTCAGGCCTATCACAGCAATATCCCAGTCCCTGGTACCAACTTTTGTCTTAGTTAGGGTTTCTATTGTTGTGAAGAGACCCCATGACTATAGTGACTCTTATAAAGGGAAAACATTTAATTTGGATGGGTAAATTTTCAGAGATTTAGTCCATTATCATCATGATGTAATATAGTGGTATGCAGGTAGACATGGTGCTGGAGAAGCAACCAAGTCTCCTACATCTTGCAGGCAACAGGAAGTAAACTGAGACACTGGTGGTATCTTGAACATATTTGAGACCTCAAAGCCTGCCTCCCCAGTGACACACTTCCTTCAATAAGACCACACCTACTCCAACAAGGCCCCACCTCATAATAGTGCCACTCGCTATGAGATTGTGGGAGTCAATTATATTCAAACTACCACATGGTCTCATGTAGCCCAAGCTGACCTTGAGTTCACTACATAGCTGAGGATGACCTTTAACTTTTGATCCATTTGCCTCTGCCTCATGTATATGGGAACTGCAAGTGTGTACCACTACAGCTGATTTACGTTGTGATAGGAATCACACCTAAGGCTTCATGAATACTAACAAGCACTGTGTTTTCTTAGCTACATCTCCAGTCCCACTATATATTTTTGTCACAGCTGTTTATTGAGGCATTTTCTGCTATTGCAGAAAATAATATTGATTAATGTTTATTTATCTAAAAGGATTATAATCAGAGGCTTTTTCTGTCCTGTCCCATCTCACATCCATTTCCAAATAATCACTCAGAGATTTTTATTAATTATAAATGCTCAGCCATTAGCTCAGGCTTGTTACTGGCTAAGTCTTACACTTTAAGTTAACCCATATTTATATTTATGCTTTGCCATGTAGCTCATAGCTTGTTACCTGATTTTTACACTTCCTGCTTGCTTGGCTACTGGCTGCTGTCTCTCCTGACTCTGCCCCTCCTATTACCAGAATTCTCCTAGTCTTTTGCCTCTCCTATGCTTTCTGCCTGGCTACTGGCCAAGCAGCATTTTATTAAACCAATTTGAGTGACAAATCTTAACAGTGTACAAGACCATTATCCCGGCAGGGGGCAGCTGAACTCTACACCTGGCCACACCCACAGCTCCTGCTGCTGCTGAGGGTATCTGCAAGGATCCCTACTGCGACCCCGAACTGAGTGAACTGAGCAAACCAACTGCAGGGGTCTCTGAGGGGCGGATTCGAACCCTGACCAGAGGACCGGTGCTCTCTGTGGCGTCCCAGCACACTCTGGAGCAGGGGGCAGCTGAACTCT